>CM031235.1:153315922-153578941 GCA_018340775.1 Taxus wallichiana var. yunnanensis | reverse complement strand
GGAAGGGAGAGAGGGAGAGAGAGAGAGAGAGATAGAGAGAGAGAGAGAGAGATTTGATCTTAAATTGTCAGTAATCTGGGTCAGAGATATGGGATTGTGGTCCCATCGGGCGTGTCAAAAATTTATCTCAAAGTGCACTCGCCGAGAGATGATTAAGGTGTGTTCTAATCTCGTCTCCGATTTCTACTTTTATATATAGCAATGGAGAAACACCTCAGTCTGTGGTGGGTATACCTATTATTAAGGTGAGGCTCGTATCATGGTCTGTTCCGCTTTGATGTATCATAAAGTAAATTTTTAGAGGGTTTTGAGGGTAAAAGAAGACTCAGAATGATATTGGAAAATGGTGTGATACACCAAACTTGTTGAGGGATTTGACTGATCATATGCACAATCAATTTGATAATGAATTTTGGATGCACAAACCAATAGTTTTCACCGTAATATTATGGAAAAACACTTTGTGTATTGAGGGAATCAATCACAACACCATAAAATAACATGCACACTAATATTATGCATAAAATACTAAATTTGCAACAAGGTAAGATGATTAATCAGGGAATCTTGGTATCTACAAGAATTAATTAGATATACACACCACTCGCAAAATAATTGGAAATGTAGAAAGAAAGCCTCATTTGCTGGGCAAACTCCGATAATATTTGTCTTCAACACTGTGATGTCCAAAAAATTTTATGTAGAAAAATTGCACACACATATATAAAAGATTATTCACCCATCCCATCCTAAAAAATAAGCTAAAATTTTTACTCGCCCATGCATCTTATTTTTACCCCTTTATCATGAATAAATAAAGGAATAAAAAAATACATGCTAATACAAGAGGCATTAATAGCCTTGGTTACAAAATACACTCTAGTCAAAACTAGCTTGACTGATCTATTTTTAATAAAGTTGGATGAATAATTTGGATAATAATAGCCCTTGCTTGTTGTGTAAGCCTTCTCCAATGTGCATGTAATCTATGTCTTCTAGTGCTTGATGTGACACTTACAATTCGATCCACTTGTAATTGATAAATTTAGCATTTTTAATTCCTCATCTTTTTGGATGCACATGCAAAATTACCCTTTCTATGTGAACAAAAATAATTCTTTTTACTTGCAATACTTTGCAAAATATTCACCCATGCATTCCATCTATTGTGGGGACCACCTTCGATGTGCACATGTTCAAATTTTGTCTTTCCTCTATTTTGTCTTCTAGTGGATGACATGAAAAGATTCTCCTCTGCAAGTAAAGTAATGCTTTGTCCATTTCACTTAGTAAAATTCATTCAACTCTAATTCTCCCAATGTAGGGACCACTTGCAAAAAATAAGGTGATTGGAAAAATTCTATTTTAGTCCCTTTCACTAATCCATGTTACACAATGTTGTTGACATCCTTCCATGCATTGTTTTCCATAACCATGGCATATAATATGACTAAGAAATCATTACACATTTATTTGATTTACCACCTTTGGTTTGGATATATTCGACACTTTTGGTTTGGACATTGCATGCATTATAGCTTAGATAATAATCACTTGATTATTAGGCCCCTTTTCGTGATCATGATATATGCACTTTGGATAAGACCTTAACCTAGGTCGAGTAATGATCAATTAGCTTCGATCACCCTTTTGACCAGTGATTCAAATTCTTATGTCGACTTGGAATATTTCAATTATATAATGACCCTGTTAGGTTATGGTTTCGAGCATGATTTGTTAAATCATTATTTTTTTTTCATATTCGATATGTTTTGGAAGCTTTGGACACTTTCAATGATGAATATACCCTTGATTATTTTTTCGGTGGCATTTGACTTAACCCTAATTAGAGTTTTACCTTTATCTTCACATCTCATGTACTTTCAACCAACAATGAAATTGGGTTTCAAAGAATCGGGTTGAGCTGAGGTTTCGGATATTCACCATTTGATCTGTACTTGAAGATCCATCTCCGTCGATGATTTGGAAATAATGGTTTATGCAAGGAGATTTCTTTTAAGATCATCGATTTATGTACTTCTTAATCAGAGTTAACTAACTCATGGTGAAGTAATGTTTTGACTCTCGTGCACTATTATTTGATCTCATAGATTTCAATCTATGTCATTAAACCGTTAACTCAGGTTAAGTTAGGTTTTCATGGTGGTTTAGTTTGGATGAGTACAAATGTATCAACTATGATGGATCGATTCCATTTTACAATTTTCTCCTTAATGACCAAATCCCCTACCAAAATTTTTACTCACCGCCATTTTATCATGATTCCTCGACTTGTTTTATCTCAAAACCATCTTACTGTGAATTGTTCAAACATGAAAGTTTTCTCGACTATCCTAGGCTTCCGATTTTGAGGTGAGCTCTGAATGTAGTTTGAGGTTCTTTGAACCCTTAAACATCTTCCATTTTTATTGTGGGTTCCGACCGCTCTGACACCAATGGTGATCGTGCATTTGAGACATTAATACATGTCATCTTTATATTCTTTGTCCTAAGTTTGAAATTCCACTCATGTTTTCATCCTCCGTCACCTGATCCAAGCCAAGATGAGGGTTTTGAGCTTAGTATTTTTCTTTGATTTTGATACTCACCATAGGTTGTTGATTGACCACTGGAGGAAGGCTCGATCTTCATTTGAGTTTTCCATTATCGACTTCAAACACCCATATACCGGCCTTATACTGCAAGAAGGCTTGGATTTCGAGAAAACTAGGAAATCATTCTTCAACAAATCTTCGTGCACATTTCTTCATAAGTTTTTCTTGAGCTCCTATTTCAGCTGCTTATTGAGATATGAATATCTATGTCTCAGCTTGAAGAAGATTATGGGTATGCTTCATTTTTTGATCTTGGATGAATTCTAATCTATTTACGAGGCAAGTGGCTCAACGATGAGGATTCACACATTTATATGCTATCGAACTCATAATACCATTCCGTATCTCTATTGTTTTTTTACCATTGATTATGCATATCCTTTTGAACTCCCAAACCCAACCATGGGTTCCATGATCATTTAAACTGGCATTCAAGGGTTTCGCATGTGGGGCTATAGCTAGTTTTCTATTTGAGGTACACAAAAATCGATCTATTTGTGAATCAGAAAACGTGAAAATTTGGCCTTATCTCTAATAATTTATCTACACCAAGATTCGAGTTTTTAATATTGTTACGTTTCATTTCATTACCTTCGAGCTACGGACGTAACTTCAGAGCTCAAACTTTAATCTCGTCAAGCTTGGCTTCTGGGATTTCATAACTCTCGTATATCTTCGTAGTATTCTCAAGTCGGGCGACTGAACATGAATGGTATAACATCATTTCAATAATAGCCTTGTTCCGAGTAATTTATCTACATACTGCCTCATAGAAACAATTCTTTTTTTTTCAAGCCATGTAAGGGCATCTTCTCAAAAAAGTTTCATTATTTGAGAATCACCATGAGATAGCCACAACCATCCTCATTATTCCTTAGTTTTCAAATATGGGAAATGTTTCTCGTATATATGGGAGCTTCATTCTAGAGAATTGATCGAGGTAGGAATTACTAACGATTCTAAAACCTCATAGTATATAATGTTTGAAATCTTCAAATAATGAAATTTATGTACCTCCAATTAGTGAAAGGTTGGATTTCTCCGTGATGTTTATCTTCTTAGCCATATCCATTCTTTGATTTATTATTTCTATCTTTCTGGTTTGATAATCAGATGATTGCATTCGATAAAAATAAGTTCGATGGATTTGGAGTGACTATTTTGGCATGTTACTTATTCCATCGTAAACCTTTATCTTCCTATTTGAGTTTCTCCACTCATAGAACCTTTTAGAAAAATCATATTTTCTTACTATGTCTCGGGAAGTAATATATTCCAAAAGCTTTTTTGTTAACCTGCACATGCACGAAGCTAATGTCAAAGGAAACTTGATTCTCATTTGATTATCCATTTTGTGAGTTGACAAACAACTTCCTTTTTCGTTATCAAGTCGAGGATGAACATTTAATCGTAATTATATACATCAAATTCCTAATAAGCCTTTTTTTTTCGAGTGTATTCTCTTCTTCAAAACTATTGATTTGAAATGATTACAAGCTTTGGTAGCTATATCACTGCCCGATTTTATCTTCTTAATGGCACTTACTTATAAGAAAGCATATTGTTGCCTTACACCACATGCAATTACATTACACATTTATGCATGAAGCCTGATGTTTGATCTTCCCGTATATCAAAACTATGCTTTACAAATTTGTACCATATGTAACCAAACTCCAAATAATATCATATCTTTCTTATCAAATGGTAAAACTTGCACGTGAGTAAATTGTAATCTCATTCTTGATGCATTCAAAATTTGGGAACGATGACTTCGTACTGAATTCTCAGACAATATGCTAATTAATGACTTCCACTTTTGACTCAATCTGCACTTAATTTCGATTTGGAAATTTACCGACAATTTATAAACCTTTTCAACTAAATGCAAAATAATATCTTTAAATGCTTCCTTATAACTCAATATATAGGATTATGATTTTTGAGATCTTTATAAATGAGGAACCTGTATTTTGATTATGAATCAGAAATAATAGTCATCATACTGTCTACACATTTCAATTTTGCTCCATCTGACTGTGTGATAAATCAATTAATGTACATGCAATATTCTCAACTTTATAATTTGATCTCATTGAGATATCACTGGAAAATGTGTCTCATGATTGTAATATTTGATGATATTTGAAGCTTGATAAGTACTTTGAGTTAAAAATCTTAAACATGTGCTTTCACTTTTATCATCATTCAATAAGACTTGTACTAAGTTTGCTATGATCGCTTATCTATCTGTTTCTAAACTAGAAATGGTTCCATTTAAATGCAATTTGTTTCCTTTGATAAGATATGACATTTAGATCATTCATGTACCTATTTGAACTTGATAATTTGTACAACGAATAATTTTCTCAAGTTAATGGAAATGAAAATGCATAGAGCTTGAGCTTGACTCTAAAAATCTGGCTTCGAGTGGCAAATGGCTTGGAATATTGTAAATCTCTTGATATATTGAGATCAATATCCCTCTATAAGATATGAATGAATTATTATTTCAACTAAGTAAATGAATATTATTATTCAAGATTCAAAAAATATTTATCCTAAGTGGTACCCGCTATATTAGATCATGATTATTTTAATCTTCATTTGCAAACTTCACATCTTCACATTGTAAACAAAACAGCTTAGAAAACTCGAATAGGCTTTTTGTCAATTACCTTCAGGTTCCAAAGTTTCTTATTTTCAGGTACTTCTTTGAAATGATTATTTAATCATATGAGTTGGTGTGGAATATTTATCTTACCAACGATGTATCTCGTAATGATGTACCTTATGCTTCATTACTTTTGAAATCCATTTGATTAGTTAAATAGTAAAAGGGTATATATAAACCCCGAGCTCAAATTCAGGATGCCTTTCCTTTTCACTTTTCAGGGTACAATACTGTAGGAGATGAAATAAAATAAGCCGAAGATGACTTTAAGAAGACTAGAAGATAACCCAAAGAAATGATGGATTGGGACTTCAGATAGTTCCTCTCCATTTTACTTATAATCCTAGTTAGTATCCAACTTCTATTTCATTCTAAAGAGTTATGAGTTACATCCTAATGCTTTCTGTGGGAAATATTGTACTTATTAATTGATGAATAACATTTAATTTATGTAACGGAGTTGTATCACTTCATGCTTTCATATTTATGACATGTATATCAGATTGTATCTATACATGCACTCTAAATTAGAAAAAATTATATAAATATGAATCGTAGCATTGAATCTAGTTTCTAAAATACTAATTTTTTTAAAAAACGGACAAGTTTAGCTATATTAAACACTTAAAATTATATGACTTAGTTTTTTTTGAAAAAACTTATAAGATTGTAGTCCGTTTGCCCGCATTTTGGATGACCAAATCTTGTTATTTTTTTTTCCTTTGGTGAAAAGTTAGATGTAGTTGTCTATCTTGGGATGGATTTTATTTTGTATTTTTTTAGCAATATTTTTTTTTATGATTTTTTCCGTGAAAGTGGTCTGAAAATATTTAGAAAATGGAGCGCTTTCCGTTTGCCCGCCATAACTATATCAAAAAATATCGAAATCAAATTTTTTTTTTTTAAGGTGCATAGAATTTGTCCACGCTTGGGATGGTATAATTTTTATCATATTTTGATAAGCGAAACAAAAGTTACAATCTTAAACGTAGACATGAACATTCACGGGAAAAAATGTCTTAAGGACCTATTGTTAGTAATAAATTATAAAATGATATTTATCTTATTCTATTCACTTTAAAAACAATATTTTTACAAAGCTAAGAGTCTACCCTACGTGATGGCACCATTTTTGTGAAATGTTTTAGTTTTTAGCATGGTTCAAGTCTTTGGAAGAAGCAGATTTGAGGTTTTTGATCTTTTGCACTTCATAATGACCTTCCATAGCTTTGGTTGGGGAAAAACAAAGATTTTCGAGGCTAAGGTTCGGCAAATAGCTCGCGATCGCGGTTTTTGTAAAACTACATGACGCGGTTCTATGCAGCATTTTCGCTCGCGGTTTATAAAAGCGCTCGCGGTTTATAAAGCATCGCGGTTTATTTATAAACCATATTCACACATCCAACGTCAGAATTACCATGTGATTTTTACTCTCGACCTTACCAAATGCAATTCTGCGAAGTTGTCTTTTTCAGACACGTTTTTATCACGAAAGCAAAACATCATGGGAGACAAAAAGCGAAGTCAAAAAGGAAGTCATTAAGTAAAAAAACACCAAGCGAATTAGAGGCCAACAAAATTGAAAATCTTTGAGGCGGATGCGGAAGCCGTGAATCTAGAAGAGGTTCATCTTCAATCCCAACTACTGTAAGCAATGAAGAACTAGGTAATGTTTCTCATCGATGTTGAAGTTGAATTGAATACTCGTGATGAAGAAGTTTTCTTTGTCGATGTTGAAGAAGAATTAAATACTCATGATGTAGCAAATGTTGAAATTGAAGGAGACAATGAAAATGTGAATAAGGAAATTCATGTTGAAAGCGTAGACAAACAAAATTTGACAAAAACACCTCCTAGGATTTTACATAAGAAACCTAATTTTTGATTGAAATTGATGAAAACATTTTGAAACCAATGTCGACAAACTTTACGAGACAAATCGGAAGAAAAGCTAGTGAAATTTGGGATAATCATTTTGAAATTTTAAATGATTCCCAAAGATGTCGATTGTTGGTTAGTTTGATGAAATTGATTAAAATGAGACCTACATTAAACACCTTAGGATTGTGACATCTAACATCGTGGTCAAACCTCTACTGATTGTTGAAAACCTTCATGATGCATATCACCTTTGTTGGTGTAAAGAGGCGCACTAGGGATAGTAATATTGTGCGTCGTGTACTAACTTTACTAGTGTTGTAAGTGAATCAATAAAAAAACAACGTTTGATTACGCAAACAAGTCGAATGTTGCAAGTTAATCGAAAAACTCTAATGAAAGCAATTGAAAGGCGTAATATCCTTGAGTCACTCAATAATGTCGATTTTGGGCATTTTACGCTAGAGCACGCGTAAGGACAAAAATAATTCGATCTTGTATAAGAGAAGTTGTTATTAAATTTTGGCATGATAACACTAGAGTTTCACCTAATCTGAGAGATGTTATAAAGCGGAGAGTTGGTTCTACTAATCGTGAACCACATCAAAGCATTTCTTAGATATGACTCAAACTCAATTTTTCGTAAGTTTGAACAAGAGAATCTGGAAATTAAAATTAGTCAACGTTTTTGAAATGTTGAAACCATTCTATGTGAAAATCAACCATGCTCGCACCACTTGTTGTTGTAGGCAACATGTTGAATTTGCGATGCATTATGCTAAATTTTTACGTATTCGTTCCATTTTCATTATGAAACTATGTTATCTGAATGTGGTGTTCAAGTTCCACCAATATCTTCTAGGGATTTCATTCCTACTATATTTTGTGAAAAAGAAGTTGGACAATTTTTTTATAGTCAGGATTGTTTAGATGAAAGTTGTAGTACATGCGGCGGATTACCTAAATTGGAAAGTTGCATCCATGAGCAAATGGAAGGTCTGATAGGACATAATTTAGTTGAATTTGATAAATATAAATCGAGTTGCATACCGGTTGAAAGATGGAAAAGAATCGAAGCGGTGTGAGCTAGTTCTGAGAACAAATGCCCATTTTTCAATTTATGAGAAAATTTAAGGATGAACTTGTTTATGAGTATGCGAGGCATACACATAGAGCTCGATGGTTGGATGAACAATTCCAGCTATGCAAAGACACATTTCCTATTGGTACTATTGTTTTGGTGGTCGATTTTGCGAGAGAATTACACATTACGACCACAAATGGAGGTTCAATCGCAATATTACAACTCAGTACAAGTTGCCATTTTTGTGCATATAGCATTTCTACATTCTCCTGACAGTCTAGAGAATGATCGAAAAATTTTAAGAGAGTACCACTTTTATATCAGTGATGATCGTACTCATTCTACTGAATTTGTGCAAGGGTGTTTCGGTTATTTTATGGAAACTTATGCGATAGGGACATCCACTTCAAACAACATTATATATGGTGAGATAATTGCACGTCTCGGTTTAAGAATGCACGAATGTTTTATTGGATGAGCGAGAATGCATGTCGAGATGGGTGTGCAACATATTTGGAGTTTCATTTGAAATTTGGACATGGAAAAGGAGAGCATGACGGTGCGGGGGCATGTGTGAAAAGAGCTCTTGCGAGAGAAGAGTTGAAGTACAAAGATGGTGCTAAATTAAAAGATGCAAAGAGCATAGTGGAATGGTGTCTTGACAACATGACCCGAGGTTCTCAAGAAAATTCCACGGTTTGCGAGATATTTTTGGTTGATAGAGGAAAAACATATTGCTAACTACGAGGATTGTATGACACTCACTTTGGGTCGAGTGATATGCACTCATTTTGTAGCTCGGCGCTACTTCGTGGGCCGTATGGACAAGAAAGTTGACATGTTTTTGTGCATCTTGTATCGAATTTGTCACTGCTTGAGTGTGATTCACAAGAATGGGTGGAAGGATGGATTTGTAGGCCTCTAACTCCGCTTCCTAGTTATCAACCTCCTGGCACTACTGACTTGTTTACTGCGAGATGAAATTCTGACATCGAGGACTTTGTGAAATTTCAATTTTGGTGCGTGACAAGTATTTATCCGATTATTTATTTAATTTTTGTATTGAGTTATGTCCATTGAAATTTTAATATGTAATTTAAATTTGAGTTTTTCAACCTTGGTTATTTTTGTAGGACATGTGTTTGCGGTAATTGCGACGAGAAGACAATGAAGAAGGAGCAGACTATTTCTTATGTCGTTGCATCGAGAAAGAAAGAAGTTGACTTCTCTATTATAGATGGCGAAGAGATTGAGTATCCTACGGGGTCGGTGGTATTCTTGGAACTTGGCTTGACGGTATCCATTAAAAAACTCCTCTGTTTGGGTGTTTGAAGACTTTGAGACACACGGGAAAATACTCTTATATTCACATCTAGTTCTAGCGACAAATATTGATTGTATAGATATCGAGGAAGACCTAATAACAAGATTCTTTGGAAGGTTCGAGAGTCGAGATCATGAAGCGATCTTATGCTTTATTCGAGTAGATCCGATCTGATGGTTCATTGGAATGAATTTACAATGCTCACATATGCAGTATATATTTAATTTCAAGTTTCAATTTATATAGCGTATATATATATATTATTTTTAGTTTAAAGATCTAGTATATGGTTTTGATTTGAAACTTAAATTTCTTTGACTAACAATTTTATGTTTAGGTTAGTGGTGCCAGAAAAGCTTCCACCTTCACGTGGTTGGTATCGTTAGTAGAGAATTTTAAATTCTCGAAGCTAAGAGAAGCTTGAACATTGTTTGAAAAATTTGTAAATTTTGAAAAGTCAAGTTTGTAAATTTTGAAAATATTGTAAATTTTGAAAATGTTGTAAATTTTGAAAAAGTTGCAAATTTTGAAAAAGTTGTAAATTTTGAAAATGTTGTAAATTTTGAAAAAGTTGTAAATTTTGAAAAAGTTGTAAATTTTGAAAACGACTCCTCTAGGTGCCACGGAGTCCGAGTAGTCACCGTCGAATTTGAAGCGATATTTTGGTCTCGGGGCTCTTAAGGGACGTGCTTGCAAAAAGCGGATTCGGTTCGGTGCCACTGACCCACCGTTTGCAAAATACGGCGTTGTGACAAATTTTAACCAAAAGCTGGCTCATTGCATTTTAAAAAGTTGTAGAGGGTTCGTATGCCGAGTGTCGGATCGAGGACGAGGCCTCTCTAGGTGCCACCGAGTCAGGAGTAGTCACCAGGCAATTTGAGCGATATTTTGGTCTCGGGGCTCTTAAGGGACTAAGCCCGGCAAGTAGCCGGAATCAGCGACCCTTTCGCGCCGAAACACCGCCTCCTCTAGCGTTCACACTGGCCACCGGACGTGCGGCTGCAGCGGTTGGTGCCTGACCCACCGTTTGCAAAATACGGCGTTTGTGACCTTCTGGCGGCTCATTGCACTATTTCGCGCGTTTGCAAACATTAGGACAGCGAGAGCACCCGAAATGAGAAGGAAAAAAATGAGAGAGGCTATTGTAGAGGGTTCGTATGCCGAGGTGTCGGATCGAGGACGAGGCCTCTCTAGGTGCCCGCTGAGTCAGAGTAGTCACCCGGCAATTTGAGCGATATTTTGGTCTCGGGGCTCTTAAGGGACTAAGCCGAGCGAAGTAGCCGGAATCAGCGACCCTTTCGCGGCACCGAAACACCGCCTCCTCTAGCGTTCACACTGGCCACCGGACGTGTGCGTAGCAGGCGGTTGGTGCCTGACCACCGTTTGCAAAATACGGCGTTTGTGACCTTCTGGCAAGCAGCTCCATTGCACTATTTCGCGCGTTTGCAAACATTAGGACAGCGAGAGCACCGAAATGAGAAGGAAAAAAATGAGAGAGGCTATTGTAGAAATTCGTATCGAGGTGTCGGATCAGAGCGAGGCCTCTCTAGGTGCCATGAGTCAGGAGTAGTCACCGGCAATTTGAGCGATATTTTGGTCTCGGGGCTCTTAAGGGACTAAGCGAGCAAGTAGCCGGAATCAGCGACCCTTTCGCGGACCGAAACACCGCCTCCTCTAGCGTTCACTGGCCACCGGACGTGCGGCGCGAGCGGTTCGGTGCCCATGAGCCCCCGTTTGCAAAATACGGCGTTTGTGACCTTCTGGTTTACAGCTCCCACCGTTTGCACTATTTCGCGCGTTTGCAAACATTAGGACAGCGAGAGCACCGAAATGAGAAGGAAAAAAATGAGAGAGGCTATTGTAGAGGGTTCGTATGCTTGAGAGGTGTCGGATCGAGACGAGGCCTCTCTAGGTGCCACTGTGAGTCCAGTAGTCACCGTGAGCGAATTTCAACGATATTTTGGTCTCGGGGCTCTTAAGGGACTAAGCCGAGCGAAGTAGCCGGAATCAGCGACCCTTTCGCTAAAAACACCGCCTCCTCTAGCGTTCACAGCCACCGGACGTGCAGCGCGTGGTTCGGTGCCACTGGCCCACCGTTTGCAAAATACGGCGTTTGATGACCTTCTAATCGGCTCATTGCACTATTTCGCGAATGAACATTAGGACAACGAGAGCACGAAATGAGAAGGAAAAAAATGAGAGAGGCTATTGTAGAGGGTCAGTATGCCGAGGTGTCGGATCGAGGCGAGGCCTCTCTAGGTGCCCGAGTCAGAGTAGTCATGCAATTTCAACGATATTTTGGTCTCGGGGCTCTTAAGGGACTAAGCCGCGCAAGTAGCCGGAATCAGCGACCCTTTCGCGCACCAAACACCACCTCCTCTAGCGTTCACTGCCACCGGACGTGCGGCGTAGGCGGTTCGGTGCCCTGCCCACCGTTTGCAAAATACGGCGTTTGTGACCTTCTGGTAGCTCCATTGCACTATTTCGCGCGTTTGCAAACATTAGGACAGCGAGAGCACGAAATGAGAAGGAAAAAAAAATGAGAGAGGCTATTGTAGAGGGTCAAGTATGCGAGGTGTCGGATCGAGACGAGGCCTCTCTAGGTGCCATAGTCAGGAGTAGTCACGGACCAATTTCAGCGATATTTTGGTCTCGGGGCTCTTAAGGGACTAAGCCGAGCGAAGTAGCCCGGAATCAAGCGACCCTTTCGCGCAGACCGAAACACCACCTCCTCTAGCGTTCACTGGCCACCGGACGTGCAGCGTGGCGGTTGGTGCCACGGCCCACCGTTTGCAAAATCTAAAAATTTGTGACCTTCTGGGCTCCATTGCACTATTTCGCGCGTTTGCAAACATTAGGACAGCGAGAACGAAATGAGAAGGAAAAAAATGAGAGAGGCTATTGTAGAGGGTCAGTATGCCGAGGTGTTGGATCGGGCAGAGGCCTCTCTAGGTGCCACGGAGTCAGGAGTAGTCAACAATTTCAACGATATTTTGGTCTCCCAGACGAATACTTCTATGTTGATCAACTAAAGTTATATCATATTGATAACAATACAATTTACAAGCTCAAAGGATGATCTAATGTCATATTTTATCAAATGAGATAGTTTGAGGAATCAAAAGTAAGAAATCAAGAAAACTAGGATGAAATTTCTGGTCTTACTTCTTTAAGATAATTTCTAAATGACTCATATAAATTGTCACATTTAAGGAAATAATTACGTAAGAATAAAAATAGAGTACAGATAAGGTCCATCATCCATTATAGATTGCAAAGGAAGTAGATTGTATTAAAAGGGGCGACATTCGACTTATAATCAAAGCTAAATGATCAAAGTACAAACTAAGATATCTACAGAGACTAATGAAATAAAATTGAAAGCATATGTTTAAAATTTTAGCTCTAAGAACATCAAGCTTCAAAGATTAAAAAATTTATAAGAAAAGTTTTTCAGTGATATTTCAATATGATTAAGTCTAAAAATTTGCAAAATATTGCAAGAAGGAGATAGAATAAGCTTTGAAAAAGTAGAAAGAACATAAACAAACTTGATAGAATAAAATACATTGCATCCATAAGGTTATAATTTATTAAATGTAAGGAAAATTTCTATCAAAGAGTGTATCATATGCAGCACTTGTATGATAATCATGGTTAAATGAGTAAGATGCAAAGCAAGTTAGAAAAACACTAAAGAGGAGAACCAGTTTCTTAAATGAAATAAAATCATTAAGAAAAACCTCTTATTCATAATAGTCAAGAAACTCAAAACTACTTAGAAGATGACAAAGTGTGCATATAGAATCATAATCTACATGTATTCAAGAAGACAGTTCACAGATCCACATCATCATTGAAGGTAGAAGATACATAATTTAAGAATACAACTTATTCCAGATTAGTTTAAAGTTTTAAATGGCTAAGTATAGTTTTGAGTTTTCCAAAAAATTAACTTATTTAAACAAAATAAAAAACTAGAGAAAAATAATGAGAAAAATAAAAGTAATCAACCTCTGAAAAATATCCATCTTTCTCACTCCCAAATTCTAAGTCGCCATTTCATTACTTTCTCCACTAAATCCATAACTAGAAGTAATACACTAAATCCACCGACAAAGATCAAAACCCACTTTCTCGAGTTAGCAATAATACCAAAATAACCAAATTTATAGCCTTATTTAACCAACACACATGGATATATATATATATATAAGAATCAAATAAAGTGTGCTCCAGAGACGCGCACGTCTACGAAAATATATATGTACATGTATAAGTTCATAATGTATGTATACGAGATCTCGAACTAAGCACGTGCCATAATGTACATATGGGACCACATGCGGTCATGAGGCTAGATATATATCTGATGGGTGTGAATAGATGTACTCATGACCACATATATGTGGCATCCAAGTGGACTATAAATCTACTCATGAAACATCTTCCCTCTCTTCGCCTGCTTTAGAAGTAGCACGTCCACGACACAGGGATGTAGTGGAGGAGATGCCACTACGGATTTCATCCGTGTGGTCCTAGGTGTCTCAAGCATGCACTGCTGACCTAACTGCACATTCATAAACAACAAGTTTTTAACACCCAAAATTTTAAAATACCTTCAAAATTTAGAAACTTGTACAATTTAGTTAAAATGCATATGCGATCTTACCATGATGTCATGATCCCTATCGATTTGTTGTTGGCGCTTCGCATGGGGACAACAATAGACTCACGAGGGTAAGCTACATACAAATAATTAATTTTCAAATTAAATATTTCACACTCATATATATACCTACAAAATTTGATATTGTAGATTTAAGTTTAATAAGAAATAATGAACCTCAAAATTTAACAAATTTAAAAAATTGTGTACCTCGGTTAGTGGATTTGCGAGATCTTTATGGCGGTATCTACAGCAGCCTCCACAGTCTGCATATGTGGAGGAGTCTCTATAGCAGTCATAAGCTATACAAAAAACATGTACAAATCAATTTATTAAAATCTACTTAAGAGCTATACAAAAAACATGTACAAATCAATATTTAGTTACTCAAGAAAGAATAAAAATACATTATTAAATTTTATCTTCTATTTAGGCTAAATACATAGGATCTATAAATGTTAGCACGGAGGCCATCTATCTTCATATGTATTTGTGTCCAAAGGTTGGGATGGAGAATACTCGTTATCTAGTAGAAGCGAAGTGGATATAGAGTGAGACATTGGTCACATTGGGAGCTTTTTGTACAGGAATAACAACTTCAAAATCTGTGATCGGCGATATGTGTTGCTTGAACAAGGAGAATGAGGAGGAACATTCTCCTTTGCCGCTATGCGGTTTTGATTTAGTGTTTCCGGTCCTCTATGTTTCACCCACGGATAACCCCTTGTTTACATGATCGTGATCTCTCTCGAAAAGGGTTCTTAGGAAAGATTTGACCATGTCTTCCTCCTTAGTGTTTGAATTAGGGATTTACTTAGATTTAAATACGATATGTTTAGGAGGGCATTTATCCACCAATTATTATTCTCTTTTTAATGTTTTACCATCTCACAATCGGGAGCAGAATGCCCCGAAAAATACATCTCCTACATCACGAAACTGTAGGCCCTTATAGTCAGGAGGATGAGTGCGAGTTTGATTTTGCACTTTAAGATTAAGGTGGGTTGGAAGATTCTTTGAAGTATCGATCTCAACTAGGATTCTTGCATATACATTGTATGTGTGAAATCATAGGTTTGGGATTCGACGTTAATGATGTTTCCCAAGGTATTTCCTATGGATATCAGAGATGACTATGGTCCTAAAATTATAGGGGTAAGTGGGGTAATTTGATCTAGATTGGTTTGTGTGATAAAGATTCAGTGAGAGGGTTGAGTGATGGGAACCATGGTTTTAAGATAAGGTACCTTTGTTGGAAAACCCAAAGTTGTTTAGAAATGATGTCCTTATCGGCTATAGAGGTAAAAAACAATAAAAATTCCCTTAGCACAAGGGTAGAGGTCTAACTTACCGCATTAGAAGCGGGAACCAATTCTTGGAGATCTAATCATGGAGGATAGGGAGGCTAGGCTAAAGATGAGTGAATCTACAGATCAAGGCATGATCTTGGTAAAATGAATATATTTCGAGGACTTCATCGCCAAAGGTTACACTTGGGTTTCTCTTAGTAGGCCTCATGGTTTTGATCTATGTCTTCTTTTACAAAACCTCATTAAATGAGTGATTGACTAAAGCTTTAGTTGTAGCAGGAGTTTCCAAGCTATCAACAAGGGAGAAAACCCTAGTGTTTGCACCCCTAACAAAGATGTTAGGATTCACTCAACCTCCCAATGGGTTATTAGTGTCCCCAACAAAGATAACAGGATTTTCCATTCCTCCTTGCAAGTTCTTGGCAACATTGGTGCCAGTAGTGTCAGAATCAACCCCAACAATGGCTCCATTGCCACCTGCAGTTTGAGCAACTGAAGCCCCACACCCAGTGCCCAAGAATATTTCTAGAAACAAACCCTTAGGGGTCTACATGTTCTGCAGAGGGGGATGTAGTTTCTAAAATGAAAGGACACCTCCATCACGTAATTTCACACAACCCTACGTGTGCACATATATATGTCGCCGCCTCCCGAATCTATTAGGGTTCATATGAGTGGTGGAGTTAGGGTTCACGGGAGTTGTCATAAATTGGAGGAGAGTTGTCTATTAAAGTGCACAATGATGTTGTAAATTCTTAAATCTCAGTACACCAATCCATATAAAACTTATAATCATATGGAAAGGACGCATAGATTTTTTTAGATAAAAGTGCGAGAGGATTTAACCTTTTTACATTTCTTCATCACTCTTATCATTCATTAAAGAGATTTGTAACTAACTGCGTAAAACTCATGGGAGGCATGCCAGTAGCTTCAGTTCCCTGAGCAGATGATGACCCCATGGGCTCACTGTGTATAAAAGAGAAAAATATTAATACATGTGCAACATACACGTGAAGCAAATTATAATAATAATCTAGTGCGATTAAATGATTTATTAAAAATGTAAGTTTGTCTGACTTGAAACTTACGTTTGAAACACCCCAACCATGATGTTAGCGTATCAACACAGGATGTTTCCTTCACGGCTCTTCTTTATTTAAAATAAAATAAAAAATTAGTTTTTACATGTATGTACATGAAGTACAATCATATATATATTAATATCTCAAACATGTGAATTAAACTATTGTACATATATATATTATTTAAATTTATTTAAAATTTGTGAAAGACCAATATCGGTGGCTCGAGTTCCAAAAACATTCCCGACATCTCATCTATAGAAAAAAATCACGTGAACCAGCAAATGATGTCTACGCTGCGGTGCATACGGCACCACATGATCCACGGTGGTGTGGTGCACTAGAAGCCCAGCACCTCCACCAACATCACCGGATGCGATCTGGGTCTTATCTTTGGGTGAGTGTCGATGAGCTCCCTCAATGCATGCGATGTATCAATCTCCACAACCTCCTTCTTTGTAGGAGGGATAGCTGAAGAAGCGATGGGGTTTTGGGGCATGGGGATCTAGGGGTGACCTACGCGTGCACGGAGTGCAGCTGTGCGAGCCACCTCCTCGACGAAAAAAAAGTCACGAAAAGTCAAAATAATTCGGGACCTCATTGAGCACAAACTCACAATATAATTTCTTGAAAAATAAAGAGGAACCTCATTGTTGTTGCATGGTGGATAATCAAAAACCATCCACCATCGGTCCCAAAAAATTTTTTGATTCATCATCATGGCACCGATGGATTGGGAAGCCGTTTAGAAATAGCTGCGAGGGGCATTGGTTCTAGGGTCGGTAAATAATGCACAAATTAGGTCTTTTCCAATTTTTTTGTCTTTGTGCCGCATGAGATAGTTTATCGCATACCACCGCCTCTGATCACTTAAAGGTGTTCCATCTATGTATTTGGTTGGTTGCGAGACTAAACTTCGCCGATCAATGTTTGCAATGTATTGGCTAAAGTCATGCGGGATGGATTTGTAGCATGGTTTTGTCTTATAGTTTGAATTAGGTTCTCAATGACAATTTTATTTTCTTGGATTCTTCGATGATATTATCTTGCGTTCTGTTGGCTCGGTGGGGACGAAGGAGCCACGGGGCGGATCTATGTTTGGAGGAGGGTTTTGAGGAATGTTCGGAGGGTTTTGAGGAATGTTCGGTGGGTTTTGAGGAATGTTTTGACGGTTTGCTGAGCAGAGCTTGCCGACCAGTGATAAAACAATAAAATTGTATACATAAACAAACAATTCACAAAACCCATGAAAATGCCAAAAAAAACCTAAAATGCAAAAAAAAACAACCTAAAATGCAAAAAAATGATTCTGATCGGGGACTTACCTCCTCGTCTTGGCGGCATGGTTGAATCTATCCGATGAGCTATCAGGAAAAGTTAGGAAGATGAGCAATTTTGAGATAGTATTGAAAGTCGAGTGAAAATCACGTTTAGGAAAAGTCGCGGTTTGAATTGAAAATTAGGAAAATAAGCGATCGCGGTACCTCTATTCGGGTTTTTGTGTCTCCACCGAGTGCACTTACCCACCTTTAAGACTTATTAGACCCTTGAAAAGCACTAATAGTACAAAAATTGCCCAAAAAGGTTTACTGAACCTTCACTAGAAATTCAAATGTGAAATTTGGAGGAAAATTCCTATAAGCTCTAATTTGATTTTCAAACATTTAATGACCCTAGCCACATCAACTAACCTAGTGTTAACCCCCAAACATGTTTACAAGAAAATTTTACTCCAAGAAGAATTATAGGTTGATTCCCTTGAATAACTTATCCTCCTCTTAAGTCTAATTTTGGTCATACCAGTAATATTGAGATCTCTTTACTCAAATGCTTCAAAGAACCTATGAATACAAATATATTCTACATGAGGAGCTAGAATGAAAAATGATTCATATTAATGAAGAACCTCGATATATGTTGAATCCATTCTAAGGTATATGTAATCGATGTAAAGGATTCCCCATCCTCTACTCTTAATTGAAATGAAATTTCTCACAAGCCTATATTAGAGTCTATCTAAGCATTACAAAGTGATTTTAAAATGCACACTCAAGTTATTGCTACATTACATAAAGTACAAATATTGCCATATTTTGCATCGAATTTGTGTCAAAAGTTAATTTTTAAAGGTTCTTAAGCCGTATTACTTCGATAACTCACATCACAAAAGCGTGGCCGAAAATGTGACACATTGCATTAACATATTTAGACATTTTAGTTGCATCATATTTGTTTTATTTTCAGTCGAAACTATTCATGAAGCCACCAGAGCCATTATCACAATGACAAATGGTGCAAATGTGACACTAAATTCTTCTAGAAATAAAAAAATAAATGCAATATTACTATTTCAAATATGAAATGATTATATTATATTATATTATATAAAGTATGTACATGTATACACACATACATACATATAATGTTTATAAATGTAAAACAAAGTTTTCATATTTTAAATTAGTGGTACACATACTAAAAACTAATATTGAATACCACTCGAACAAACAAAATTAATAAGATCATAGTAACATTTACACAAATTAATGAGGATTAAAATATAAAAAAGTAAAAAAATTTAAATGTAAATTATCTTTGCTAAAATAAAATATCATGCATTAAAAATTGTTTTAAATATTTTGAAATGAACTTAACATTACTAAAATAACCTATGGTAATGTCCAAACATAAAATCATGTTTTAGGTAAGTTAATGACAAAGATAACAATGTAATCACAAATATGGGAAAATAGTTAATTTCTCATATATGATACAATAACAAGAATCAAATTATAATTTACATAAAAATGTCTACAACCTAGCTAAATCAACTACTCTTCTTCATCATCATATAAGAGCTCATTATCATCATCATGATAATCTATGTGTTGATTGTTTATATTTTCTGAACTATGTTCCATTCCATGTAATGATGGGTTTCCATAGTCGTATTTAGGGTCATCTTTATCATCATCAATTCCTTCTCTTAAGTGCATGGGCCATCAACTAAAAATGATTATTCACCTACAACAATATTATTTAATAATTGTTATCATATGAATAAAATATTTAAAACTCAAATTTTGGTACCTACTTGATTTTAAAAATTATTTAAGAAATTAATGACGACATCGGCACAAACCTAAGAGAATACACCCATTTGTTGAATGCATTGGTATTCTCATCATCATGATAATCTATGTGCTCATTATTTATATTGTTCAAACTATGCTCCATTCCATGCAATTATGGGTTTCCATAGTCGTATTAAGGGGTCATCTTTATCATCATCAATTCCTTCTCTTAAGTCTTGGCCATCGACTAAAAATGATTATTCACCTACAACAATATTATTTAATAATTATTATCGTACTTCAAATTTAAATCATATGAATAAAATATTTTAAACCCAAATTTTGGTACATATTTGATTTTAAACATTATTTAAGAAATTAATGATGTATTACTGGCACAAACCCAAGAGAATACACCCATTTTTGAATGCATTGGTATTCTCATCATCATGATAATCTATGTGCTCATTGTTTATATTGTTTTGAACTATGCTCCATTCCATGAAATTATGGGTTTCATAGTCATATTCAAGGTCATCTTTATCATCATCAATTCCTTCTCTTAAGTCTTGGCCATCGACTAAAAATGATTATTCACCTACAATAATATTATTTAATAATTATTATAATATTTCAAATTTAAATTATATGAATAAAATATTTGAAATTCAAATTTTGTTACCTACTTGATTTTAATAATTATTTAAGAAATTAATGACATATTATTGGCACAAAGCATTCAAGAGAATACACCCATTTTGAATGCATTGGTGTTCCATACAATGGATTTGAGTTGTGCGCATACTTGTTGATGGCTTTAAATCTTAGGTCTTACACCTTCTCTTGTAAAAAAATTTGAAGTTACAAATATAATTGAGGTATGAATTAAGAAACGTTGTATCTTTACATCATCGAAATAAATGTAAAAATTGCAAGCATCCTCATCTATGCTCATCTCTCCCATACTACGAGTCACTAATTTCCTTTGACTCATTACGGTTTGATGGACTTTGTCATAGATACTTTGGACCCCTATATTAATATCAATACATAAAATTTTTTGAATTAATGAATTTAATGAAAATACATTTTTTAATTTATATTATTATTTTTCCAAATTACGAGAATCATGTTTGGTGTCTCGTTTGATTCACTTTTCATAATGTATGTTCCATGAAAATACATTCATTCAACAGTCGACACTCTAGTCTCTCCTCACGTGTATTGCATATATTTCTCTCAAACATTGAATTGGCCATAAATTAGTATAAATAAAAAATTAAAAATATCATTATAATTTATTTCATTTTCATACCCATATACATCGCCTCATCCTCTTAAGCGCCTCTATTGAATTTTTTTCAATAATGTCCACCTCATAGTAAGGCGGCATCAAACTCTTTTTAGTAGACACTGACCAACCATTTCTACGTTTAATTGGTTGTGATTTGTATTTCAAGTTGCATTTTGAGTAAAAGTACTTTTGCTTGCATTTTTTTTTTTTTTGAAGTCATAAAAAAATTTAAATCAAAATAATGTAAAATTTTGATAACATATGCGAAAAATTACAAAAAATGTAAATTACTATTTATTTGCCACAAATATCTTGTAATATTTTCATGTAATGGTTCATATATATTTTCAAATGCAAATGATCTCATCCTCGATACTTGTGACTCATTGATGTTAGATGAGATGATTGTTCCGCCTCATAATCAAGTGGAGATTTTGTATCCCCCATTGTTAGCAGGAGATAACACATCCTCAATATTTGTGGGCGTGATCTCATGTCATTTAATTGATTTGAGCACCAAATTGATGAGGTTGCATGGAAGATGTGGCATGAAAGACAACGATATGTGATTATACAATAAGTTTAAAAAATCAAATAAATTCTAAAAATAATTTATGAATATGACTACAAATAATATAGAAATAAATAACATTTTACTTTCTTGCCTCCTCAAAGCATGGTAAATATGATAGGCCTCTTTGGAAATGTCACCACTTTTGAATCATCAATCACGAGATGTATGATATTGTGATAACACTTGCACTAAAGAGGATCTACAATTATACGTTAAATGAAACATCTAATAAATTAAAAATATTAAATAAATTTTACAAATAATTTCATAATATAACTATAAATAAAATAGAAAAAAATTCTTACCTCTTTTGGATATACGATCATGAGATATAGGGTGTGTGAATACACTAGCACCAAAGAGGAGGATATGCAACTATACGATAAATTTAAAAATACAATAATTTAAAACACCTAATAAATTATGACGAGAGTCATTAATCCTCACCATTAATAATGTCAATCCAGGTTGGTGTCTGAAGGTTGTATGCATTAAGAGAAGAAGATCTTGGAAAACAGCTCCCTTAAACACAATCAAACTTGCATAAATTGAAAGCACACATACGAAAATTTAAATGCTTATTTGCGAAATGTAAACACACTTGCATAAAGGAAATCACACTTGTAGGAATAAAACACACTTACATAAATTGAAATTTTTGAATTGGAAATAAGCAAAATTAAATGAAACACTTGCACGTTTACAACAGACTGAATGTTACAATACAAAGAGAAGAACAACACAACAAGATGATAATTACAGAAAAAGAAATAAACACAAATTATTACAAAATAAAAACAAAAATATACAAATCCATCTTCCTTAGAATGAGTGGATAACTCATTCCTTGGAAGAGGATTTAAACCATGCTTCGAGATCTTAACTCAAAACTGCAAAATATTGGAGAGAAAAGAATAGATTCATTTCTTGGTAGTAAAAACATTACATATATGAGTGTGGAAGGTTGCATTTATAATTTATGCGTCCAACCAAATCCTTATTTTGGGAGATACAATATGATCTTATCTTTATTCTAATCCTAACAACTAAGATCTTCATCTCCACAAAATATGGAGAGAGATATATTATTGGAGTCAAAGTCTTATCTCACTTATTTTAGGAAGATTTGCTCCCAAATCTTCTCCTTGCTTTTCGGTAACAAGAATTATAATGATTTTATTCTCTTACATTATTGGAGGGAGGTTTTCCTCAAAAGATGAATTTGACCAAATACCTTTCCCGAATTTTCTATTTGACTTTGTTGTTTTTTTTCTTGTGGAACTTTTGGACGCTTGTGCGATACATTTTTTCCTCGGACTACGAGTTCACTAAAAGTTAGATATCTCTTCTTTGGTAAAACTGAAAGAGATATGAATGAGGTTTTTGTTAAACACATTTCTATGAACAAAACCTCTATCATATTTTCCATTTGAATTTTCTATTTACGTTTATGGAACTTTTAAGGCAAATCGATACACTTTTTTTCTCGGACTTCAACTCGGTAAAAGTTAGATTTCTCTTCATTGTTAAAAACCTGTAGCAAATCTGAATCAGGTTTTTGTTAAAACCATTCTTATGAACACAAACCTCTCTCAAATTTTCCATTTGACTTTTATATTTCTGTTTATGGAACTTTTAGTGCTCGTTTGATACACTTTTTCCTCGGACTACAACTCACTAAAAGTTAGATTTCTCTTCATTGTTAAAACCTGTAGCAAATCTGAATGAGGTTTATGTTAAACACATTGATATGAAAAAAATCTCTATGAGATTTTCCATTAGATTATCGATTTTCACAATTCCTCAAAAGCTGTCATTCTGGTGATGATGAGGTTTGAGCTAACGATGTCATTCTTTTTATGCAAGTTCTAGAAGTAAAGTTGTCATTCCTTTTATGCAAGTTTTGGAACTAAATCTGATTTTTCCATGAATTAAAATTTCTGGAACTAACTGTCATTTTATACCTTGCTGACTTTGTCCATTGTTTTAATTACTTGAAAATATAAATATACGAATTGCAAGTTCGGAACTAAATGTTATTCGATTGATGCAAGTTCCAGAACTAAATCAAAAATTTCGGAACTAAATCTACGAGTTCCAAAACTAAATGTGAGTTTTGGAACTAAACTTGTGAGTTCTAGAACTAAATCTACGAGTTCGGAACTAAACCTGTGAGTTCAGAACTAAATCTGCGAGTTCCAGAGCTAACTTAAAACATCTATAACTTTTTCATGCGATCTCGGATTGAGATGATTCTTTTTTTGAACTTGCATAATTTTTCAAGAGGAATCTAAATATGAAATCATATTTTAGTTTAAATTTACTATTCATGATCAATTCCACTTTTCCCAAAACTAACATTATCTTTCTTTTATGGCTGCATACACAAGACTTTGCATCTTTCCCAAATAATCAATAGGATTAGTCAACAAAATAGATAACAAAATATTTCTAAAGAATGAACAAGATATATATCCTATATTCTATCTTAAACAAACTATAAGTTCCAAGATTACATTTAAATCCACTTTCAAAGGTAACTTGGAAGGACAAAATAATGGTAATTTATGGCCAATTTATGGCCTCATCAAATTATAAAATAAATTTTTAATTATGACTACAAATATTATTAAAAATATTTAATTTATTTCTTCCTTAGTTCTATTGTATCATGCAAAACAAGAACATTAGTCTCGAAAATCTCATTACTTGAGTATTAGCAACATATATCATGAATATGACACACATTTGAATCTTGATGTCTATGATATGAATGCAAGGCACGCCACAAGTGTTGTATGGAGGGAAGAGTAATCATCTATATATCGTGTGATAGCTTCACGCATATTGCTTCCACCACATCTTGCACTTTACAAAGCCCCTTTGAAAAATTGACCAATGATCATGTGGTTTTCGTTCACGTGGCTACTTATAAAAAAATAGAAAGCAATTTATTAAATATAAAAAACATAACATTTTTGTACTAAAAAATAGTAAAGTTTATTGTTTTTGTGAGATTTTGTTTTTTTTTTTTGTAAGTTTTTGTCTTCATAAGGATTTGTTATTGTTTACTATGTTTCGTTTATTTTCCTAGTTTTTGCTAGGATTTGGTATTTACTACTAGTGTTTGTTGTCTTTTTGTAGAATTTTTTTCTAATTTTCTAAAAAATCTATTTGTTTGTTTATTTTTTTATAGGATTTCTTATTTTTATAATTTTTTGTTTGTTTTCATAATATTTATAGTTAGGGTTATATTATTTTTGGTTATGTTTTTTTTTTTCTTTTGGGCTAAGATTTGTTGATTTTTAACAAATCTTAATATTGTTTTTACTACAATATTTTGTTAGTGTTTGTGATGTTTAAGGATAGGATATACTATATTTTGGACTAGGTTTGTTGTTTTTTATTATTTTCTAATCTATACTTTTATTTTTCTATAAAATTTGGTACTTTTCAATAATAAATATCGAATTATGTAAAATAATGTAATACAAACTATCTACATATATTTTCTTTTGTCCTGCATGAGTATTCCTCCTCTTCCACCTCCTCATTACATAAGTTTTCTCATCTCCTATCTCCGTCATGTTCTTCCTCCTCTTTAAAGGCTATGTGTAGTTGTTTTCTCCATACCCTTTTTCTACGTGATCTTCTTCTTCCACACACAATTGTTTTCCTCCTTCATTTACTCCTCTACATATTTTCCTCCTCTATATTTAACACATGTCATGTTTGTTTAGAACTATATTTTTTAACGTTTTTGGCAGAGGACATATACCTAATAATAATGAAAAGGACATAAATGGGCACAACTTTTTTATTTTTGAAGTTATGGATTATTTCTTGGAAGAACAATGGACTAAGAGGGGGTGAATCAATCCTTACAAAATTTAAATCGATTTGATTACTTCTCCAAACCAAAAATTCATTTAATCAATCATTAATATATGCATAACATCAAAAACCATATATGCTTATCAACCATGATCAACATAATCAACACAAAGACACAAGATATATTTTGGAAACCCTCAAGGGGAAGAAAACTCACTAAAACACAATATTTATATTGATATGTTTCAAATTTATTGAGGTAGAAACCCCACAAGGAGCACCAAACCGTAGTTTGTGAAGCACCAATTCCACAAGGAGACTGCAACCCCCAAACATGATTAAGCACATACTAAAACACATTATGAAGAATATATATGAAGTATTGGAGCTTCCACAAACAAATTCAGCTCACAGCCTCTTGTTCAAACCCTAGGTCTTCAATGTCTCACAAAGTAACACTTTCTTCACTTCTCAAAGCATCAATATCTTGTAAACATGCTTGATGGCCTTAATTAACCTATCACATACCTGATCTGATCTCAATTCATGCTCACACACTTGCAAAACTCTCACACCTAGGTCACACTTCTTACACACACACCACTAGCTCCAAAAAGTACCTAAAACAATGCTTTTATAAGCTCCTTCTGATTCAAATTCAAACAAAAACATTTTCTCTCATTTTTCTCAACCCATTCATATTAAAAAAATATCATGTAATTTTCATAACAACTACAAATGACCCATATAATTCGGCCCTAGCCAAAACAATTCATCCATGCATCAAAAATCCTCAAAACCCCATCATTGGGATGAAAAAAAAATCCTAACACCAAAACTAGTTTTAGTAAACCTCTAAAATCACCACACATATTTAAAATAACATTTAAACATCATCCATGGTCGAAATTATCATGAAACAATCAAATTATTTCGTTTAATGGGCCCAGTGGCTAATTACCTTCACAAAACACTTGTTTCCAACACCATGTCTTCACCTTTTGGCTTCAATATCATCAAATAACACCTAAAATATGGAATGTTACCACTTGATGAAAATTTGAGAATATGTGGAACACTTATAAACAAGTTAGAGCTCATGAAACATTTATTGGTTCAAACTACATCAACTTTTGCCTTTACCAAAACAAGCTACCCAAAAAGTAGTTTTAAAAATGCAACTGGTTAACACCCTTCCTAACACTTTCAAGACATCCAAATGGATTCATTGGATGAAAAATTCATCTCTCTTCAGATTCTAGGTGATAACAAGCATCACCTAATCCATCTCATGCTCCAACAAACTCAATCTTTCAGAAAAAATAGTTCTATCTTGGAAAGCCAAAAATATTCTTGTCCACAAATTGACCTAGAAACCATATCAAAACTCAAAAATGATACAAAGATTATATCACTGGAAATATATCTGAATTATATTTCCAACAAAACTTGAATCACCTCCTAACTCCACATGTAGCTCTGTAATGTTCATTTTACTAAAGATTGCTTCTAACTGCTCCAAAACTACCCTTTGATCAATTAACCTAAATGAAGCACACTTGACCATGTAAATGAATCACCATGACCAAAAAACTCTTTTAACATAAATAAAAACTCACATACATAACATAATAGCTATTTAGTTTGCGCAACTCGTTTGGACAACTTTGTCCCAAATTGACTTCTTTTTAGAAACTGACATGTTTGAGTTGGGTTCAATCATCACCATAACTTCTACCATACATTTCTGGAAATATGGAGGAATATTATAAATGTTCCAATCATCACACAAGCACTATAAATAAAAAAATCACTTAGGAAGAAAATCTCTCAAACCACTTTCAAGCTAGGGTTTCAAACACATAATGAGTTGTTTACCTTCTTAACATTCGTTCATAAAAACCTGATGATGAAATAAACTCATTATTTTTTAAACCTTATAAAATAAATTTATAAACATACATGAAATCCAAAATTTCCCATGTAAATCACACAATTCAAGGTGAGCATAGAAGACCCACTTGAGCTGGAAATGCTCTTCTTCTTGACCTTGTTTCACAAAATCGACATAACATGAAAAATTATCATCATAACAACCTAAAATGTTTCCCACAACACCATGACACATCCTAATAACATCTCCAATAATCACCAAGTCACAAATACTTCTCAGTCATTCCATACACTAAGAGTTTCATAGCTATCCCTTAGGGTTTTACACGGTAAAGGCTACGCTCAACTGAAAGAGCCCCATAAATCATCATGAAAGCCCTAAAAATGGTCCCAAAATACATGTTACATCATTATACACCTGCTTACATACATCCATGAGATTTTATAGATCCATAACTCATTCTCATGTAATCTAACAAATTTACTCGGTCCAAATGAGCACTGCAACATGGTCACCAACCTATATCTACACCCTGAACCTCATGTGAGTGACCAAGAACTCCCAAAAATTATCTCCATCATATCAATCATGATTATCAAGCTACCAATAAGCTCCCTCCTCCATGCACCATCACCTAGGCTAGGTAGGTCGGTTGAATAGGCTTGCGCATAAGAACAAACATCCTCATTGAATCAACTTGTGCCACTAATAAGAATACGAATCTCAATGAGAATGTCACTCGAGCATCATATGAACATACACCATCATCCAATTTGTCATTAATGAGGTTTTGCATCAATGAAAACACCTATACAATAGCACGACAACATTATTGTGGCACAAATGTAATGCAAAGGTGATGTTATCGGTGTCACCTTTACACCAACATTTATATTGAAATATTTGTCTCATATTTGCATTAGAAACACTTTCATTTGTACCACATTTGCATTGAAATAGTTGCATCATATTTGCATTGTAAACGACATTGAAAATGAAAAAATTCAAAAAATAAATCAATGTAAACTCGACACAAATTTTGATGGTTTTTACATTATATATATTAATGTATGACTATCAATATCAAATCACTAAAGTATGTAATTTCATATTTAAGAAATACAACACATACCAATGTCAATCTTTATGCATTATAATCAATCTAATTCTAAGGATAAAGGAAAGTAATTTGATACAAATGATACATATGTTAATTCATATTGTGCGAAGTTCGTAGATAGAGGAAAAATATATTTTCTAAGTAATCAATCCTAATATTAATTCCACCACATCGAAGGGAACCTATTCAATTTGAAAATAATGATAGAACACATGATGTTTTGTATAAGCTACTTGATAATTGCCTAATCAATTTTCTACCTATTATTATTATCTCCTTATGTCGTAAATGATTAAAAGCCAAAAAATAATAATTATCATGGTATAAATGGATATCGTGACAATGATTGTTGTGCTTTGGAGAAAAATATAAAAAAATTATGCACAAGGGAATTATTGCTTACAATACATGGTATTTTTATAGATCTCCCTCACTTCTTTTGAGGCATCCCTTTGTGGAGGCTGCGATCACCCATAAGGGTCCTTCTCAAGATGTATTGGTTTCTAAGTTTCCTACAAATAATATTTCTTGGAGAGGATCTTCCCTTAGTTTACCAACACATCAAATCCAACACATCTCTATTAGACTAGCATAATTCAATAACAATAATAAAAATGTGTCCATAGTTCAAAGACCATCTACTCATGCAAAGGATATAAAATCCATACATCATTCATACAAGTCTATCTCAATATAAGAGCCATAACAAACTATTGTGCAAATGGAAAAAGAATAAATAAAAAAGAGTAAGAGAAAAATATAAAATAAATAATAAGAATGGATTAGGATCACTTACATATTTTTGAAATTAATTAGAGAATACTTGCAAACACATTTTGGGGGCAAAATGGAGAAGGATACAAAGGATATTCCATATTTACAATTATTAGTCAATTCAAAGCATAACATAGACCACATATTGATTACTATGATAGTGATGACTATATTCCATCAATGAATATTATTCTTGACTTATCATATTGTCCTTGGAACATATGATATCGATTATTCTAAACTCAAATACTCTCTCACTCCAAATAATCTAATGACCTAGCTATTTATTTGTTCCTACTTTTATATAAATATTTTGAATTACAAAAACATTCAAATATTTTTATAAATGCGAAATCATGTCCTACATATGTCTTTATTTTCTAGAGTGTCACTATGCATATGTCGTATGTCATACAATTTCATAGATAAGATATTTTGTATATAGTCTTTACATACATTCATTCACATAGTATATTGAGCTTGTAGGACACATATAAGATTATACACAATGGAAAGTGGTGGTCTAAGTCTATCCTAGTGCCCTGGTTAATTTGGAGGAATCTCCTACACTATAATGTACAAGTTTATTTTATATAGTTACTTTTATTTCCTCATTACGATCAATTTCTTATATATGCAAGATTATATAAGTACATTGAAATAACTCAGTGGAATACAATGATACATGTTACAATTACTCAAGAATATAATTAGATATAGAACATGAACATATTATACACATGGACATAACCGTCAATAGCGATGCAACCACTAGATGTTATGCTCTAGGATGAACGCTTTCTAAAAATTAAATTCTTACCGATAATTACATGCTTCTAATATAGGTTCGGGAACATATTACATAGTTAAAAGTAGGTTCTACCACTATTTGGTAATATTGTGAGGGGTTTGAGTAATTCATTCCTTTTCAACACCGCATTAATCAAGCACGGTTTCAATATAGGGAATGGATGCATGGGGCTTCTTCTCCTATTTCTATATTCAATATTTTTCATTTGGTACTCATAGGGACATCACACAAATGGGCATACGGCTAGTCATTCTCTTTAAAATTTGTGTTTATTTTAAGTTGGACCTAGATTTGTCTCGTAGTAATGTGCTAGGTGGGATTAGAATAATATCAAGGTGATTAGAAAACCATGTGGCAACCATATTCTCTTTTTATGAAAAATATTAGGGTGACTAGAAAACCCCTGTGGAAACCTTATTTCTTTTGAGGTTTTAGCAACATCTAGAAATTCATGTGACACATCTCCTTCTATGGTTGTCTAAAGTGAACCCCATTATTTTGAGAATCCAACATCGCTTCAAGAGAAATTAGAGACTAATAGCCCCCAATCCTTGGCACAGATCAATTCAAATATAAATCTTGAAGTACAAAAAAAGGAGCTTCCTCTTTAACAAAGTTGTTGGAGCTCAAATTTGCACCTGTCTTAAATCACAAGAATCTAGGGCTTTGAGACAACATGGGACTGTCTCCAAGTTGTGGGACTCAAACTGAGACAGACCTCTAGAGAAGGCCGACTTCCTCTACTTATTTCTACAACTAAAATACTCCTAGGAATTGAAATGCAACTATCTAACTCTACTCTAACATTCCAAGGGACCAGGGTGAGAAGGAGATGCATAAAACAAAAACCTAAACTAGAGAAGGCGATAACACCAAAAATAAGGGGAAAGATACTTTGAAAGAGAGAAAATGGGATTAAAACAATGATCGAAGGGGTGGAAATGAAAACCACAAGTCAAAACAAAACCTAAATTCCCATTTTAATGAAGCACAATGGATATAGATCTAGAAGAATGCACACAACAAACCCACAAATGAATTTAAAGGAAAGGAAACACAATGGAATATCAAGTGAAGGAAAAAACAAACCACAAAACTAGTGCTTTTATTACTTGGGGATTATGCACAGATCATTACAGCGAAGGAGGTGTAAACACATTTACAGAATCGTGATCCAAGGCATGCAACTCTAGAACACTTGGCAACATTAAAATTATTCCCTTGCATTTCCAAAGTATCTACAATTACAACTAAACATCATTTTACAATATATATAAAAATGGGAAAAGAAGAAGAAGAAGAAGAAGAATAAGAAAATAGAGGGAAATTCAAATTCCTCCTTCCGCCCACAAACCACTTTCAATAAATTCTCTAAAAGTATGAGCAACCCTGCAAATCCATTTCCCCACACCTTTTCCCTTGTTGGAAAATAAATGGGTTCCCCCAGACCACATTAAATTTTGGTGGTGGGCAACACTGGAACTCGCACTTTTGCGTGCTAGAGACATTTTCCTCTTTTTTTCCCACCTACCTCCATTTGAATTGAGAAATATAGATGCCATTACATGGAGGATGTTGTGATCCTTCCAATGATATAATATTTACAAAAATTAGATCATTGGATCAAAAGTTATATCCATTTTTAGTTTCGCAATGGAAAATTGTCATTTCCCTTTGATGCGTGGGTTTGTTAGCTCTCGTGGCTTTTCTCTATATCTCACGGTTGTTTAGTCTTCTATCTGTCGTGGCTTCCTAGTCTTGCATGGATCCTTTGATGTTCCCAGATTTTCAAATTCCACGCATCTTTAATTCTTCAATACGTGGTTTTACCAACTCTTCCGCTACTACCCGCAACATCTTAGTTTTATCCACGACTTTTAGTCATGTGTAAATTTTAATTTACATGCATCATGGCTCACTTAACCTCTGCGGTCAGCTCAAATCTTCTAAGGTTATTTCCAGAGTTTGGAAGATTTTCTCCTTTGGCCACAAATTGTCCTTTTCATCTACGGCTCACTTAAAACCTTTGTGGCATGCTCAAATCCTAGCTATGACAATCAAAGTTGTTCATTTTTATAAGGGTGCAAAAAGGACAACATTTTGGTGACTCACAGGGAACATCTGCCTACTAGAGGAATTTATCAGTGGCCTTGAAGCATCTATTGGGCATGGATTCAGGCTAATAGTTTGAAATCTGATCTGAATTTTAAGAACAACCCTTGAGACCGCTTGAAGCAATCGCTAAACCTCGAAATTGATTCGAAACTTAAACTAGGATTCCCAAATCCAATTTCAATTTCTCTCGCATTTGGTTTTCTTAGATGATTGCAACTGATCCTTGATTCCCTGAACCTCTTCCTTTCAGCAATTTTGGAAATATGATGAAACTATGCACAAGAACATCTTTGAGCAACAAGACTGTAAAACACTTAGGGAAAGAAACCTACACTAGCAAAAAAACAATGTCTTTGAAAGCACCGGAGGAATTGAAAACTAATTTACTATGTACAAGATGCAATGAAATATCTTAATGAGAGGGTTTGAGGTAAATCCCATTGACTAGGATTTGAAGCACATTCCCATCAAGATCAAATAACTCAAATGAGTTAGCCACCTTGCAAGCGGTGATGATGTATGGTCCACTCCAAATTGCATCAAATTTGGAGTGCCTCCCGATTTAGCTTGATCCACGTCCCATTTCAAAACTAGATCTCCAACCTTGAATGTTTGATCTCTAGCTTTCCTATCAAACCACTGTTTGGTTGACTTGATGTTGTTTCTACCATGATCACGAAGACATTCCTAAACTCTTTAGCTCCACTAATTCCACCATTCATATTTCCCTTTGATCCACACCTTCAAATTACATCTCACGAGATAATTCAAGTGAGGGTAACTCAAGTGATAAAGGAAGTCTAGCTTCTTTACCATATACTATTTTGTAAGGGGAAGTGCCAATATCTTTCTTCATTGTAATCATGTCCGCCCAGAGAGCATTTCTCACCTTTGTGTGCCACTACCTTTGATTAATATCCATTGTTCTTTTCATGATCCTAATCGATTCTTGTTAGTAGACTCTGACAATCCATTACCTTGGGGGTAGTAATTGGAAGAAGTCTTAAAATAAATCCCAAGCCCAAGAACCCAATCAAAAATATTTGATCCCAAGAAAGCTTTTGCATTATCAGAAATAATAGTTTGTGGGACACCAAACCTTGTAACAATTTCTTCAAGAAAGTCCAGGATAAATGATGCTAAAAGTAGCTTCCTTTAATGGTGCAAGCGTCCATCCACCTAGTGAAATAATCTATTGTTAAAACCCACTTGTGACCAACACTAGATGGAGGATTAATCATACCAATGAAGTCAAGACCCCATTGTGCAAATGGTTGATCTATCTGAATTGGATGAAGTGGGAGGGAAGCCAATCTTTTCTTACCAATGAAGAGAGTGCATTCCTTACATTTCCTCACCCATCTGCGTGAGCATCCACAAATAGCGTAGGCCAAAAGTATCTTGCTTTTATGATTTTCATGGTTGTGGCTCTAGTAGAGAAATGTCCACCCGAGAAACCATCATGCAATTCAGTTAGAACCTTGGTACATTTATCACCTTCAATGTACCTAAGTAGTACTCCATCAACATGCCTTTTGAACAATACACCATTAATCAATGCAAATGGAATAGACCGCATCCTCGGATGTCTTCTTTTTCTTTCTTTGAGCCAAGATGGTATGCTTTGATTTTGGTAGACAAGAAGTTGGTCATATCGGTGATCCAATTGTGATCATTGAACACATTTCCTTCATCCTTTTGTCATTCAACATTATTTGAAGGCTCTTTATTAAGGAAGGAAGTCCCTTAGTGATCTTGAGCATCTAAATCCAATTGCTCACAAAGTGCCCTTCCTCTCATCAATTTTGTGGCTTTGATAGCCATGTCATATTTCATAATTTTAGCCACCCAACCAACTCTTTTCTCACCGATTTCTACTCCCATGATGAAGTCTCCGATGCTAGAATGTGATACTAAAACTTTGATGCAATTGGTAGAAATCATACTTTTGAACATTTTTAAAGCTCTCATGATGGAAAACACCTATTTTTAATGTGGTTGTACTTGAGCTCATAATTCTTCAATGTTTGAATGAAGAAGGCCACCGATCTGCTTTAGTCCCTTATCATTTTTTTGAGTTAAAACCACGACAATGCTAGATTAAGCCCCATAGGCATATAGAAAGAAATCCTTGGCACGGTCGGTGGTTGATCAATGTGGGCGCGGAAATATCTTGTTTGATTCTATCAAATTTATTTTTCCCCTATGTTGTCCACTTGAAAATTGAATCCTTCTTAAGGATGAGAGTGATAGGCCTTACTGGACCTTACAAAGTTAGGAATGAAAGGCTTAAAGAAGTTGATTTTCGTAAGGAATGACAAGAAGGCCTTCTTGTGAGTGGAAAGGATAGAGATAAGATAGCTAATATTTTTTGAATCAATAACAATACCCCGCTTTATAATAACATGCCCTAAAAGCTTCTATATGAATTTAAAAATTACACTTCTTAGGATTGAGAGACATACCAAACTCCTCGCATCTCTCAAATACCTTCTAAGATCACCTGATGTGATCTTGATTGTGCTTTGAAAAATGATAATGTCATCAAGATAGACTAGGATGAATTCATTGATGTCTTGTTTAATAACTATATCCATCATGTTGGTACCCAAATTGATTCTCCCTCAAAGTCTGAGCAACATCACTATTTTGACAGGAAGCTTAGAGACAAATAGATCATGGTGAGTCATTTTTGTAGTCGGGGATAAGATCTAAATGGCCCTCTATCACTCAAATGTAGAGAAATGGATAGCACCCTCAAGAGGGTTTGATCTATCCTCACTATTTTAGGTCATTTCTTTCAACCAAGGTAAGAGAACCCTTTTGTAGCCTGTTGTTTGTGGAGGAGATGGAGATATCCTTCTAATGAAGTTGTTAAGGAGACCTTGGAGAGAATATGATCAACACACCAAATCTGACTCTCATGAGTTGTCACTTCCAGATTATGGAGATATTTTCACAAGGCAAAGGTTACTAAAGACATTTGGAATCCTGATTGTTTTTGCATGTTTTGGTAATGGAAATTGTGCATTTGTACACACACAAGACAAATAGGGGTAGTATAGGTAGGATTGGTTGTTTTAAATGAATTTTGGTGGGAGGTGAGGTAGAATGAACTTGATTTGCTAGATCTCTGAGAACTCTTACAAAATGGAAAGTCTAGACAACAGAATGCTTCAGGGTAGCTAAAATGTTCCTTTAACCAGAATATGTGCTTCAATGGAGGCCCAGATTAGCACTTTTTCACACAATCTATGAGGTTTTAACATGAAATCTCGAGTTAGAAATCCCAACAAAGTATTGAGATCTAAACCCAATCACGCCTAAGGTACACCCAGAGGCTTACAGACAATCTCTGTCAATAGATGAAAGAAAAGTGATTTTAAATCGTTTATTTCACTCCCAGATGAAAGCTCTTATGAGAAATGAAATTACAGATGCCACTAAAATGTCACAAGGATTGAGACCTGTGTGATTGAGACATATTTTGATACAAGATTGCAACAGAACAAGAAAAAACTACTTGACATATTCTCGTAAATAAAACAAACACATTTTGCATAAGATCCACATAGAATAACTCAAATTTGATTAAATTTATCAGCTTAGGGAAAGTTTCAGAACAATATCGGAACTTTCAATGGTGTACACTTGCAACCACCTTGACACGATCAAATTCAATACAAAAAAGAGATATACATGCTTCTCAAACTTCTTCTCAAAAGACAAGCTTTGTCAAAATTTTCCTCTTGGGAATTTTCTACGAAATCTAACACTCCAACCTCCAACCATTTGCTTGATAAATTTGTGCCATTTATTACATTTACAACATATCCCCAAAAATCCGGACATTGAGTGCCACCGTGCTTGCCATGATCACGATCATGATTTCCAAGATTAGATTTGCAAAAGTTTCTAGGTGCTTAGGGGGAAAATCTTTCAAATATCTCCCACATTCAACTCCTCCTTCCTCGGTAGATCACTCTTTCTTCAATTCACCAACCACTTTTGCCCCTAATTTGTCAAATCTAGCTCCTTGTGTGCTCGGAGAAGAAAAAATAGAAAATCGATCAAGCTCAATAGTCAGGACCATTTTAATGGTGAAAGATCTCCAGATCTCCCCACCAATCTTAAATATCAAATTTAATTCAGCTCTCTGTTTGGCGTGTAGAAAATACCAAGAAATCATGAAGACTCGCACTTCTAAGAGCTTTTAGTAAAAATGGGGGAAAATCAGATTTAGACTCATAGCTACCATTGATCTTCACTTTGAATTTGGGCCGTCCATGTGGAAGATTCAATTTTAAAAAGGGCCAGGGTTTCCTTTTGACCTTTTACAACCTTTTTGGAAAAATGGAAAAAAATTCCTTTTTGCTCCGCACCTCCGCCCTTGAGAAATGAGCCTGACACATGTCCTAAGGTGGGTCCCAAAGGAACCATGGATAAATTATGCCATTTGACCTCCTTTTTGGAAAAGGAAAATTTTCCAAGTTTTCCCCATGCAGCTCCACCCTTCCACTTCTAGATTCCAATGTGGGTCCCATCAGAACCCTGCTTCCTTTTATACTTTTGACTCCTTTCTCCCAAAAAGGAATTTTTTTCCAAATTTCCCGAGAGTCTCTGCACTTCATTGTTGACTTTGAAACAAACTTTGACTGATCCTTGTCGGGCTCGCGGGTCATTTTTGATATTTTAACCCTTTTGAGAATAAGAGGAAAAAATTCTAAGTTGCCCCCGATGGTCCGCTTCCCCCCTTTTGACTTTTCAAAATGCCACGCGTCACAATGGCGCACCTTAAGATGGTTCCCAAAATTTGAGACCTTGAAAGAGCATGGGCTCGCCATGTGTCTTAGCTTGGAAAAATTTGTTTGAAGGCTTGAAGCTCAGCGGAAGGTGCCATATGTCGGTGGTCCGAGGCCATCTCCTCTTGGTTGTTGAAAAGTCCGAGAAAATGCAAAGTGAGCTTGGAGGCCTCCAAGTGTCCTCCACAGCACTTCTTTAAAATGAAACTTAAGGGACGATCCCCAAACATGCGTGGTTCCTCCACATGTCCCGAGACTTCCCAAAAAATTTTGAAAAAGAATAAGTATGGGAAAACCCTGCGAGAAACCTCCACGTGTCTCTCGTCCCATCAAACCTCCATGTGTCCTCCCGACGCTACTCTAAGGCCAAACCAAAAAGTAAATCTTCAAATGAGCGTTGTTCCTCCACGTGGACAAATTTTTAAGTTGAGGTTTTTCATAGATTTCTGAAGTACCCAGCTAAGCCGCATCCAACCAAAAGAGGCCACGTTTCCTGTTGATGCGAAGATGCAAATTTGACCGGGAGAAATGCCCGTCAAACTATAAAATGTAGAAAAACGACCATTTGAGCTCGGAGATGAAATTTTCTCCAAGGATAAAGAATTCAGGACTGTTACACGGCTCAAATATGTTTCTTAGAGTTACATCCACTCATTTTTCTTTAAGTACTTAGGGAAAAAATGACAAGGACAACAGATCCGACTGTGGAAAATAGAAAGAACGGGAAAACCCGAGTTTTTGAATGAATAGAGAATGGGAGACTCAAATTATAGACCTTTTCCAAAGGAACAAAGAAACGAGGAGTAAACCATGGACCCATAAGTGATCTACGACCTATGAACAGATAAAAATGGCAGAAATTAACCAGGCACAACACGGGGAAGTAGAAAGTGATAGAGGTCGTAAATCGATAGATTTTCAAAGGCAAAATGGGGCGAGACTATTTTGAGCACCAACACATTCTCTTTGGAAGGTGGCACCTACGTTTAATAGGTCAAGTGCTTTTTACGGTATGCATGTGTTCCGCATTTGGTGGTAAATGCGGTTTTATATTGATTCTCTTCTTTCATTTTAATTTGATTGAAACACGAGTATCCATCAAGCATGGAAAGCCTCTAAATCCCGCTACTTTTGTTTAATATGCTCGATGGAAGGGAAATGATAATGATCCTTTAAAGCTTTGTTCAAATCCGAAAATCCACACAATTCTGATTTTCCCATTCTTCTTCCTTACTGAGGACTATTTTTTTAGTTTAATATGCTCGATGGAAGGTTTAAATCTTAATAGTCTTGTCCATAGTTGGTTTTTAATGTCAAATAAAGAATATCATACCATAAAAAAAATTATTAGCACAAGGAGATAAAATCTTGTTTTTCATTCTCATCACATACCTTCCCAAGAAGAAATTTCTTCCTTGGAGTAATTGTAATTAGTTAACAATATTCTTGTTTTGCCGCCATGTTTTTCTCACCACCTTTGAATTCATCGCCCTGGACTGAAAATATGTTCCAAGATGACCAATCCCTTTGGTAATTTTTTTGTTTTCAATTGAAAAATTTGATCATCATAGCTATTAGAAAAATCAGATTGCATTCTTGAGGAGAACTCAACTTCATTATGGATAAACCGCATAATTTGTTTATAATTGAATGGTGACATGATATTCTTGTTTTGCCACCATGTTCTTATCATTACCTTTGAATTCATCACGGATTGAAAATTTGTTCCAAGGTGACCAATCCCTTTGGTAATTTTTTTGTTTTTATTTAAATAATTTGATCATCATAGCTATCAGAAAAATTAGATTGCATTCTTGAGGAGAACTCAACTTCATTTGAGATAAAATACATAATTTGTTCATCGTTTCCAAACACCCGCTATTTGGTCTAGTTATTTGGGATAGATGGTCCGACCACTACCTTGATAGGTTGCATGTTGCCCTTGATCAAATCCTGAGTAGGTGAGAGAATGAGAACCAAGATCCGTCATTTGATCCGCATCCTTGTTCAATTTTCTAGGAAAACTTAGAGATTTAGAGCATTAAAGCTCTCTAGTAAACCCCAGACTCTTTGTTTGTAAGATTTTAATAGCTTGTTCCTCGTTGCACACTTCCATTTGACTTGGTGAATGACTAGTTCAGTATCTCCAAAAACATGTAATTATTTTATTTTCCTATTTTCAACGATTAAAAGACCATGCACTAATGCTTCGTACTTTGCTACGTTGTTAGAGCATGTAAACTACAATCTATGAGCAAAGAAGAACTTCTCGTTCATTGGAGAAATTAGCACAATACCCACCCCAACTCCATTTCTTCTTCTAGAACCATAAAAAAACATCCGCCATAGTCTAGAAGCATTTTCTTTTCTTTTTTTAAATGGTGTGGGTATAATAGATTCTTCCGATAGAATGCAATAAATACGAGACTAGTCTCAAAGGTTTTAAGCTCTTCGAATAGGGATCAAATTTATGATCTCTCTCAGCCCATTCATCTAGCAATAAATCAAACATGGAAGGAGGGATAGGTTGCTCATATGAAATGGCTCGAGTCTTGACCATGTTCTTCTTGTATTAAACAATTTGATTAGATAGGGGTGGGATCATATGACTCAATATGATAGGAAAATATGGGTTCAACTTGTATTGTAAATCTTGTACCATATCTAGTTCTCAAAAGCATGTGAGTCCAATCTAAAGACAAATAACCACCTACCTTAGTAGTGAAATTTCTAGAAAAGCAAATGGAAAACATGGGAGGCGGATCAATTCGATATGTCATGAGTTATGGTGAGGCTTAGCAGGCATGAAGGGTTAACTCCAGATTTTTTATTACACCCACGGTTGACCCATCAAGTTCCAGAACTCCCTTAGACATAGGACTGTATTTGAGACCTAGGATATCAAAAATTTTCTTAGGCATTACAGAGGTACTAGCCCCTGAATCAATCATACAATTATGCACCAAATATTTACCCACAATTAATGACATGTAGAAGGGTGGGGTCTTAGCACCAAATATTTACTCGTTCTTCCTTTACTTGATAAGACATGAATGACAACATGTACTTTTTGCATCACAAGATCTACGAGGAAGTTTCTTGAGGGCTTCACATAGGAGATATATTTGTGATGGAATAACCAATGCATCTCACAGTGTCACATTGACATTTGTCTTCTTCATTTTCTCAACAATATTAAATGGAAGACCTTTGTGGATTTATGCATCTACGACATGTTATTATCCTTCTTCTATTGTTGTAATGATTGAATAGGAAAATTTGATTAAACAACAACTTCTTCGTGCAAGAAAAATTTACTAGGTATTTTAGATTGTTTGTTCTTATCCATCGACCTCTTTCTCCTTAGTGGTGGCATTACCCCGACAAGAGGAAGATGGAGGCTATGATTCCAACATCCTTTTCTTGTATCTTGTATTATCGAAATGATGATTCGAGGTCATTAGCATTTCCCCGCCACTTGATTGACCGCACAAAAATCCTTAGCTCCAAAGAACATGAGGTTGACATCAATGTTGGTCTCTTGGACTACTACATTTGAACTAGGTGCTTAGAAGTGACTCTTGCTGTGGAAGATTCTTGAACCATGTAAGCTTGAAGATGCATTGCCCTTTCACAACTAAGTTGATTATGTGGCAGATGACATGGAAAACACCACTCAATTTCATGAACCATATTGTTTTGTATTGGAACCAATGCTTGGCTTGAGCTAGGAGTAGGAAGTGCTTGTGGAGGAGGAATTGTTTCCAATGGGAGAGGATCATTTGACCTGTCATATGTTATTTTTTTAATTTTGTGCATATTTTTATTAGACTTTGATTTCTATATGGTTGATATCCCTGATTTGAAGATTGCCCCGATTTTGATAATTTCTATAGGATTGGGCTTGCTATTTTTCTAGGGATATAATTTTGTTGGTCAAATTTATGATTAAATATTTCATATCTTCATCTTCCTTTTGCTACACAGAGTATGAGATGTGGAAGTAGCGAGTGGTGTGGATTATGCTCAAGGATAGGAGCAATAGAAAATTTGAGTTGTTTGAGGAAATTCGGGATATAAGGGTGTGGATGGTCTAGGGGCTAATTTATTATCTTGTATTAAACTATTCTCACTCTAATTGCTAGTATGTAGGCTCATGGAAATGTTATTCCCCCATAGATTGGATCATAACAACTATATCATAATTAAGAGATTTTAAGAAATAAAGAAATGCACCTTCAACAAATGGTCTTACAGGATTGGAATTCTCCGTCCCACATTCTCTCGAACTGAAATTGAATTCCTTCATTTGTTCATTCAGAGAGCTCTCTTGATGATGGTCAAATGCTCCAAAAGAGATAAATTATTTGCCCTCTCTCCAAACTGATTATGCAGGGTTGTGTATAGTGCATTCCAATTTTGAATAGAGCTAGTTGTCACAAACTCCTAAACCATTATAGAGCCTTACCTTTGAATGAAGATGTTATAAGTTTCACACTGCCTACATCCATCTTAACAATTTCATGAATTGCACATACATTTGCAATATCTTGGATGTGATCAGTGAGTAGTGTGATTTTCTCCCATGAAGAATGGAATATTTTTAAAGCTGCTATTGGGATGGGATTCTGAGCATTCAAGGCAAGTGGATTGTTTCCCATGAAGTTAACAAATGGATTTGGTGGTTATTGAGCCATTTTGATAGGTCTAAGAACTCTTATTGACTGTAAGAAGGGCCTACTAGGGGAGGTGTTGAAAGAGTTCTGTTTGGTGGAGATGGTGATCTCTGAACTTATCTTCCTCTTCTTCCTCTTCCTGGAGATAGTTGTAAATATTCAAATATCCCCTCCTCTCTTGTTCTAGACCATGTTTGGATCCTTCTCATGAACTTAAACCACTAAAAGATCTTTCTTTGAAACCAATTTGATTTTTCGAATGGAGTCACCGGATGTGTTGCTTCTGAGCCTCCAAAGCCTAGAATATTACCAAAGTACACATCAAAACTTGATAAATCTCGAAATATTAATTTCAAAGTCCCACCAGTGTGCCAAACCCGTAGGAGCTAAAATTTTCACCCATCCTAAATCACAAGAAGTTAGGATTTGAGAGGCAACATGAGATTGTCTCAAGTTGTGGGACTTGAACTCAAACAAACCATCAGAGAAATCTTACTTCCTCTACTTATTTCTATTGCTAAACTACTCCTAGGAATTGAAATGCAACTATCTAACTCTACTTTACCATTCGAAGGGACCATGGTGAGAAATAGATGCATAAAATAGAAACCTAAACTAGAGAAGGTGATAACACCAAAAATAAGGGGAAAGATACTTCCAAAGGAGAGAAAATGGGATTAAAACAATGATCGAAGTGGTGGAAATGAAAACCACAATTCAAAATAGTGCCTAAATTCCCATTTTCATGATGCACAATAGATATAGATTTTGGAATAACACACACAACAAACCCATGAATGAATGAAAAGGAAAGGAAACACAATGAAATACTAGCTAAGGCATAAATGAGCCACAAAACTAGTGATTTTATTACTTGGGGATTATGCATGCACGATCATTACATTATAGGAGGTGTAAACACATTCAAAGAATCATGATCTAAGGAACGCAACTCTAGAACACTTGTGCATCATTAAAATTATGCCCTCATATTCCCAAATTATCCAACATTACAACTAAGCATCATTTTACAATATATAGAAAAATGGAAGAAGGAAAAGATGAAAATAGAGGGAAATTTGAATTCCTCCTTCCACCCACCAACCACTTTCAATAAATTCTCTAAAAAAGTTTGAGCAACCCTCCAAATCCATTTCCCGCAACTTTTTTCATGATGGAGAAGAAATGGACACCCATACTACATCAAATTTTAGTGGTTAGGCTGCCTGAACTGTACTTTTGCATGCTTTGGAGATGTTTTCCTCTTTTCCACCCACTTACCTCCACTTGAATTACAAAATACGATTCCATTACATGGAGGATGTTGTGTTCTTACAACGATATAAGATTTACAAAAATCATATCATTGGATCAAAATTTATATCCATTTCTAGTTCCGTGCGAAAAATTGTCATTTCCCTTTGATACACACGGCTTTTGTTAGCTCCCTTGGCTTTTCCCTATGTGTCGCGACTATTTAGTCTTTTTTCGTCTGGCTACCTAGTCTTCAAGACTCCTTCGATGTACCCATGGATTTTCAAATTCCCCTCAACTTTCTCTTTATAGTGCTGCTTGACTTATTCAATCCACGGTTTTACCAACTCCTCCATTAGCTACTTGCATCTTAGTTCTATCCAGATTTTAGTGATGTGCGGATTTTAATTTACATGCACCGTGGTTTCGCTTAACCCTCTCCAGCGATTAGCTCAAATATTCCGCAATTATCTCCAGACTTTGGTGGATTTTCTCCTTTGACCGCGACTTATCTTTTCATCGTGGCTCACTTAAATCCTCTCGTGGCATGCTCAAATCCTCAGTTCCACGACAATCCAGTTGTTCAATTTTGCAAGGTGCAAAAATGGAAAACAAAAGAAAATAGGTGTATTCCTTCTATGCTTAGTATCTTTAATTTATTACTTACAAATTCAATTTAAAATTTACATTTTTAAAAACAATTATGTAAAATTTCAATTCTTATTATGGACATTGACTACACTCTTTATGTGAGGCTTCATCATGGGACATAATAGTTCACTAAAGTGGCATTAACAACTAGGATAAAAGAAAAAGTTTGTTTCCGCATTCAATTATCTTTTTTTTTTTTAACATATAATTTTATTTCATACTTAAATGGAGGAAATGTAAACACCTAAATACATAAATTTTTCATTTGGAAATGACAACTTTGGCCTTAAACTTAAAGCATGAGTTATGTGCACATACCAAGCCTAGTGACCTATCCCTACCTCTCTTGCATGACTTGCTTCGCCACACACTTAGCAAAGCAAACAATGTATTTCTTTCATGTTTTTGTCTCTTTACTTTAATACTTGGTTATTTAAATTTAACATTAAAAATGTATTTTCAAATGTTAGTTAAAAATCAATTCTTCTTATGGACATTAATTACACTCTTTTTATAGGTTTCATCATGAAACATACCAACACTCAAATGGAATCAACAACTCTGAGTGAAAACAAAATATGTTTACACAACCAAGTATTTTTTTCCTTTAAGCATGTAATTTTCATTTCATATTTAAAGAGGGAATGCATAGACACCTAAATTTATAAATTTTTCATTTGACAATAACAAATTTTGTCTTACACATAAATCATGACTTGCATGCACATTCCAAGACACATGTGGCATATCACCACCTTTCTTGTATGACTTGCTTCTCCATACACACTACTCAATCACTCATAGAATTAATTGTATTAGTCCGGCATTGGTCTCAAAAAGTTGTGAAGTCTCACAAGATGCATGTATGGGACCATTTGGATGGGTCCAAATAGTCCCATGCGAAATAGTTTTGTCTCTCGCCACCTAATGGATACTTTTCCAAATTTTTATATTTTCATGGATTGGTTCATATCCCATAAGTCAGCCTTAAAGTGAAACTAAACCTATGAATGATTATAAGAGCAGGTCTAACTCACTTATTTACCTATCCTAACACTTTGAGCACCCATTATAAAATAAATTCTAAAACACTCTAATGTACATCATAAATTTCTTGAAAGAAACACAACGTAGGATCAACCCACACACGAGGTTTCAAGCACTCCCAAGTAGGTTCAATGGTCAAGCTTCCAAACATAGAGACCTTCAAATTCAATCCAAAACAAGATTCAAAACATTCTCATTGTCAAGTGATTGAGTTGTCAAAGTAATTGCATCCATCACAACAACAATTCGACTTTAAACAAGTCACAATTTAAGTTGTTAAGTCACCACAAATGTGTTTTTAAAATTCCAACTTGTTGCCCTAAATTCAAATTTAAAGTCATGAGAATAATTTAACAAAGTGACTTTAAATAACATAAATTATAACGTTACACTTAAGTCTATTATTGTTCCCATATATGGTGCCCCCAATTCCTACCCTAACATCACCCTTAGGTAATGTTATAAGCATGACGTTGGGGAAACATATAGGGGACATTACCTTTACGTAAAAGGAAACATTAATTGAGACTTAATTCATGACTGTAGATTGAATTAATATCCAACTAAATAAGTGTCTTAAGATTCATCTTAACTTCGAACCTAAATGTGTCTTAAAATGAAACGCTACATACGACTTTAACTTTGACTTTAATTGTGACACTAGCTTAAAGCATAAATTGTGACTTGATTCCATCGCTATTTAGAGCTTTACTCCGAATTCGATCGCGAATTTATTTTGAATTTGATTGTGATTTTAAACATGACTTCAACTTTGACTTAATTATAAATTCAATTGGATTTAAGTCCAAAATGTTTAGCAACTTAATCATTACAATAATACAACAATCATTTTTTGAATTTCATTTATTTAATTTCATTAATTATAAAATTGTGTTATTATATTATACAATTTTAGTTATAAAATTTGGATGTTAATGTCAATTATAATGTTATACATAAATAATGAAATTTATATTAAGTAAAAATTGAATTGGAGCATATACTTAAAAATATTTTGAAATTGAATACATTTTTTTAAACTAAGGAAACAATAATGAATTAAACATGATATTGAAATTGTTCAAAGATAAATTAAAAGTCATGATAAAATAATAATAATAATAATAATAATAAGATTCATAATGTCATGATTGACCCCATATAATAGTAGTGTCAACATCCTCATAACTAAGTCATAATATTCAATATCTACCCAAAACATTAGGGTCCTCATATTCATTTCCCCTAGTTTTGAACCCAAGGCTCATGAGTGGCATCACCCTCAACTATAGTATCACTAAAAACCTCTACACCCATCTCCAACATCTAAATTTTTGTTAGCTCCACTACTTTAATGAGAACCTCAATAGTGATGTGGAGCTCCAATTCATTTCTTAAATATCTTGAAAGGAAGGATAAGAAGATCGTTCCAAGCAATGAAGATATTAGATGATCGTAACCTTCCACATTTGATAAGCTGAAATAAATTCACTAGAATAACTTTACAAAAGAATTTGCAAACAAAGAGTAGTAATATCATATATTATTATGAATTTCTCTTGAGTGCAATGAGAACGGACCTTGCTTATATAGGAAATGAAGATCAATCTAAGAACCATTCAAGGCCATAGATCAAGCCATAAATCAAGGAAAGAACTAATCATCAAAGAACGAGTCAAGACCATAGATTTAGGAAAGAACTAGTCATAACAACTAGATAATATCTTCCTAATATCTAAATAAGATAAAATAAATATCCACACATAAGTGGGTGAGGATAAATAAAATAAAGGTAAATAAAGTACCTAGGTGAACATGAGCTAAGGTAAATACCTACTCTAACACCCCCTCAAGTGAAGCTAGGGGCCAAAATAAAAGTGTGAGTCCCTTAAACTAGGCATGATGAGGTACTCATGTACATAATAAGCTGGAAAAAGGGAACACCACTAGGTACCCAAAACTAGTAATAACAAAGTAGAGAGAGAGAGAAAAAAACCCGCTGCAAGGCATCCCAATAAGCTCAACTCAAAAACTCATACAATGTTCAAGAAGTTTGGTGTGCACTATGGTTTGAATCTACTGTTCGATTACAAAAAAAAACATTGGGCTTCACGTAATAGCTCCATACAAGGAGACTGTCAATAGAGTGATGTTGAAAGTGTAAAAAAATACCAAACATTATTCGATCAACTGCACAAATAGGTGTGAAATGATCTAAGAACAATAACCAAAACAATAAGGCAAGGACACAAAATCCAAAGAAATAGGAGTGCCACGATCCAAGAAAAGCCAAGGTAACAATGCAAAGACACAAAACCAAAGAAGTAGGATAAAAACCACACCCTCCCATCTTGTTGAATGGGTGGAGTGACGCTATTAAATATGTATGAGTTGTCAAAACAACTACTCGATCACTTACAAACTAACATGGGTCTTAACCAAAATAGCTCCCCCACAAGAGAGACTGACAACATGCCAAAAGTGTCAAAAATACAGTATACAAAATCTCTCAACAAATAAGAAGAGGTACTACACTGCTAAAGAAAATAGCTCAAAACAAGGAGCATTACAATGTAGTAAGGTGTACAAAGTGGAGCAAGAGGCCGAATGGTGGAGGAGCCATGCCTATAGAGTCATCTCAATGAATGTCTATGTCACAGTCACGAGTGATCAGATATCCACCCCAAATCAACATGGATGGATGAAGAAGATGCCTACATATGACTTGGTGAAAAATGCACAATGGGTTCATGCAAAGGAACATCAAAATGTGTGTCAAGTTGATCATGTCTGATAGCTAAAATCTCAGGTTTCTCAAGCTTGAGTGAAGGTGTAGAACTCATGTGTAGCTCATGATCCTCGTGGAAAGAGTCAAACGAACAAAAATAGGAGCTCTGTCAATATGTGATCCCAATGAAGTACCTACTCGAAAACCAATGCCATGACGAGAATTTCACTTAACATGTGGAATAAAGGAAGCAATACCTGTGAATGTCTCCGCCAATACTCCACTAGTGAAACCCATAGACACAACAACAGGAGAACCGAATGCAGTGGTATGCTTCTCAAAAGAGCCATGCATGTGAGCGAAGTAAGATACACAACATATGTTACTGTGTAATAGGCAACAATGTGGAAGAACATGTAGTAAAAACCTAATAGGCTTAGAGCATCATGGGTGTGAGTAGACTCGGAAATTTACATATCAAGGTCAGTAGGTACAAGAGAAACAACTACAAGTGGAAATAGAGCAGGATATGAAATTCCATAATAAGATGGCGATATTGCAAGGCTAGCAAGTTTTTTTTGCGGGAAGTGTATGAGATCATATTTTTCATGAATGAGTGCTTTGTAGAAGAGAATTTCACTTCTTGAGTGATCTATTTTCTTCCACAAATTTTAATAGGTCCTCTGAAGTCCACACACTTCGTAGAAAATCATATCGTTATCGTAATCCATGATAGATACAAGAATGCAACACCCAAAATTGTAGGACATCGCTCAACCAAATTACGCCCACAAGTGATTATAACAACCCCTAAATTTAGCACTTTATAATTGAGTGCGTGTAAATATTACAATGAGTAAAAACCTTTTACATTTGAAATATGTGTATATAAATGTCACCAATGCGGAGATCTAAACAAAATACACAATTTCAAAACAAAATCACCTTAATCCGAGCCACAGATCAAAAGTTATGAGCTCTAGAAGGTTTTGTTATTGAAAACTAATATTTTAATGCTGAATTGTTTTAAAGGTACATAACACCCAAATATCGAAGGTAAATAAAGACATCCACAAGATACATACTTGCACCCAAAGAATAAAAGAATGTGTCTAAAATGTACATGTCCAAAGGGTAAATCATTGCATCGGAGGGTACACTTCTATATCTAATGGATAAAAGAATGCACCCAAAAGGTACAAATTTGTGTCAAAGTGGATACAAGAATGTTTCTTCTTTCTATCAAGGATGATAGTGTGTGTCTCGTACATAAAATAAAAATAAATCATTGTTATAAATGTCATAGAAATTATTTAAACATAAAAATGAATTGAAAATATATTTTCAATGAATATAAATAGTTTACATGCAACTATGATCGAATCCATTATCGGAAATTTATTTTTATAGATAAATATATTCGTAAGTATGGATATATTCCTTAGGCCAATATTGGACAAGTTGCCCATAGTGCTCTTGTTAAAAAAATGCAAATCTAATATTAATTTATATTGTAATTGAAAAATTAAAATGTGAACATTATTAGTAGAAACTAATTCAAATTATGATACTTATAAATTGAGCCCACGCTATAATGAATCTCATACGACCAATGTGATTTGTAACCTTTTTGACCTATTCTAATTGGACATTTGCAGACTTCTTGTTAATAGTTTGGTTGACCTAAAGCGTAACTATCCCAACAAATCAATCAACCTACACCATGGTTCAAGTGTGTACCTTGAGGCCGAAAGTAATTTAGAAGTACAAACTTGGTTAACACAACATTTAAAAAAGTAAAACTAGTTATGTAATGACAACATTTATAAAAATGTTAAAGAAAATATGACTTAGTCATCAAATTTTACCTCTCACTTATTTTCCATTCATCATGGTCATAATATAGATTCAAATTTATTTTCATATTATCGCTATCTCACCGCATCATTTCAACATAGTTTTGAACTCGATTTATCAGAAAAATGGAATAAGAATAAATCAATCAAATGAATTATTTTATTCAAGAAAGAAATTTACCCTCATCCAATAATGAACCATACATTTTCCAAATTTATTTAAATACCAAAGGTTTTTCATTTATTCGAGAAAATTGACATAGAAGACATCAACATAATATTCAGTTTCCTTCTTGGATAGCATGCTAATGGTTTTTTTACAATTTTTACATCAATACATTTTTAATCTTCCAATGCTTCAAATACAAACAATAGTAAAAGGAAAATTAAAAATTGCAATTAAAAGATAAAATTTTCATTTTAAACATATTAATATACCTTTTATTCTTGTTGGGCTATACATCCCCAAAAGGATCCAAGAATGTGGTTTTTCTCTTATTACTATAACTATATGGGATTTGTATGCTCTCATTCAATAAGATGTCTCCAACAAAATTTCATTACCACAACCATACAACCATTCCTAAACTACGTAAAAGACCATAAAAATGTCACATAACAAAACTCTCTCTGCGAGTGCGTGCGTGTGCGTGTGCGTGTGCGTGTGTGTACATGCATGCATGTCTTATTTGTAATACAATATGGAGTGCCTATTATATAAGCAAAAACATAGTTATCATCAACTACAAAATAGATTAGAAAGGCTAATATTGGGAATATTTCAAATCCTTGAAATCACGCTTAATCAAACTTTATGAGTATCAAATAAAATTTGTTAAAAACTAATCTCCTTAATTCAATGTTACCTTTCAAAGTGAGTGTGAACATGACTAACACCTAGCTGGTTCGGAAATAACTCGAACTACCAAAACTACTATGAACATGCACACTCCCAACACCCTCCCTTAAGCGTAGAATGAGGAGTGAGAAAGAAGGATGTTAAGAGATTGATGGGTCAGACAACTAGGCTTAAACGAGAAACCCATTTACAAATACAAAATGAAATCTAAGTGTCTCTATGGTAACCAATCCATCTTGCTAGAATACATGGATGTCAATTCGTTGTAATCGTTAAGTCAAATAACAACCGATACTCTATACGAGGCACACTCGGAAAAAACATTGATCAAGAAATTGGGGGAAAATAGTTACCATGGATGAAAATATGTCATCACAAGGTACCAAAAAATCATTAAATACAACAAATTTGAGAGATAAATATCATGTTGTAAGGCATCCCAAGAAGCATGGCTCAAAACTCATACACTCTACTAAAGATGTTTGATTTTCACTATGTTACGGATCCACTTCTCGAACACAAAAACAAACAATTGAAATTATGATACAATAGAATAACCCCACTTCGAGAAGAAGGAATACTCAAATACTAATTGAAATTGACTTTTAGAAGTAGCGTTGATAGTGCAAAGAACCACCAAATATATTTCTCTCTACCGCCAAAACTAGTGTGCCAAAAAAAACAAGAACAACCAAGCAATGACACGAGACCGAAAAAATGATGTCTACCACACCACACATACTATTGAATGGTTTGAGTGACCTAAAAATGTAGGAGTGATCAAAACCAACTTCTTAAACAACGATGAGTGACACTAGGCTTTACCATAATAGCTCCACTAGAAAGAGACTATCAACATGCCTAATAATGCGAAAAAATATAGATGAAATATACATCTCAAGAAGACATGACATGACCTCAGTAATGGGAAAATCATTCAATTGAAGGATATAATAGTGCTCAAAATGGAGCACATCTGTATTAAAAATTACATGGATCTGTAGAATCGGTGCACTACAAAAATCCCAAAGAATATCATCACCAAATGACATAGAAATTTCATAATGTTTTGAATCTCTAAAGGACAACATACGAAACATGAGATTTACTCTACAACTGCCAAAGACAATAACTCAAACACTATGGAGCATTCCAATGCATACGAGAGATGAAAAAATCAAAATTTTAATAATGGTGACACGCCTATAGAGCCCTCTCATTGAACATGCTTATGTTGCCGCCACAAGTGATCAGATATCCATCCCAATTGAACACATATCATATTTGGATGAAGTTCACAAGTGGGGTATGTAAGGAAACATTAGAATGTGTATCGGAGTTGATTGTGGTAATCGAAAATTAAAATATTATGTTTCTTAGACCAGTGTGAAGGTGTTGAACCATGGTCATTTTCATTGATGTCAAGTGGCATTGATGGCAAAAAGGGTAAGCAATGGAGAGTGAGTAGCCAAGAAGTTAGAAAGACGAAGGTTGATTGGTAGTGTCAACTCACATAGGAGTTTCAGGGATTCCACGAAGTATTAGAGCTATAACGAGACAAGACAAGATATCGGTGATAAGTGCATGGCCGTGTGGTAAAACAAGAAGAAACAAAGTGTGTTGTATGTCCTCTCCAGTTGTATGCGAGACTTCTCGAGTCAATCATGTGATTAAGGTGATAATGAGTCCTTAATCAATGCTCGGTGTGCAAATGGTCAGCTCATGAAGGTGATTTAATGGTGTTCATGGTTGTTAGATGTTTCAAGATGGTTCCAAATGCATTTGGATCAATTTTATGTGAAATAGGTGTTCTCCAAAATGATGAAAGGTGATTTTAGTGTTTTAGTATATAATAGTCTTCAAGATTAGGTAAGTGTACTTTGCATTCGGGATGTTCCAGGATGAATTCATGATGTTAAAAGGTCATTAAAAGCATGGATGATGAGTTAGGAGCTCATTGAGAATTTTTGAAAGAGGTTAATACATTTGATTCAATGGAGTAAGAGGGCTAAAACTCATTTTAAAATGTTCTAAGGACCATACAAAAATATGTCAATGAAAAAAGAAATTTTGGGAGTTAGATTTTTTTGAAAAATTGAGTATAAGGATACTTTAGTGTAATGTGGATGAAATGGTGGCTGACTGAACTTGTTCCCATGAAACAAGAGTTCCTCACACTTGTTTAGAGATCACATTCAAAGTGTAATGTGGGTCTAGATGTGGTCATCAAGCACTAAGCCCCCAAGGTACTAGTTTCTTGATAATTGTTCTCAGTAATTCTTTTTGGCCGTAGGATGAAGGGCGTATAATAATGAGGGCTCGATGGATGTTTGGGCACACAAAGAGTCAAAAGAAAACGTTCTAAGTTCCCATGTTCTCCGTACAAAGTCAACCCACAAGGTTAACAAGGTTGAAGGAGTTGGGTGTAGTATTTGGTGAAGGTTGGACATTTGGGGCATCGAAGCCCAGTGGCATGGTTCCAAATAATGAGTTCATTCTCAGAGTCAATGGGTCACGCAACACAAAGGATGAGAGAGAGAGAGAGAGAGAGAGAGAGAGGAGTAGATAATTGTGGGAATGTGGAAGTGTGGAAGAACGAAGGATGAGACAAGATAAGTTCCTTGGTACCCCAGACTTACTAGAAACCCGTATGACCCATAAAGAAAGGAGAGAGAAAGAAGAGTTAAGTGCAGGATACAAACAAAGGTGTGGGAGAATAGAGCTTAGGTGGCACAAGTTCCTCGAGTTCCCTATACACCCGATATACCCGATTTAAACTAAAAATGGATTTATTTTATATAATGATATTTTATAAAGTTTATATAGTCTAAGATCAAATATTTAATATGTGATAATTAAATAAATGGTGTTATTCACTGGCTCCTAGATCCCATGATAAAATATCAAGCTACAATTGTCCAAATTTAAGTGATCTTGGACTCGTTGGAAAGGTAACTCATTATCTATGTAATGAAACAACTAAAATTATGATTGGAGGTCAATTATAGAAAAATAACATAAATAACATGAAGTAGGATTTTAGAGGAGATTTTTGGTAACATCCCATTTGATTTTCAATGCAAACCAAAAGATAGAGTGCATGACATGTCAAGGAGATATGGGATGACTATTTTTATCTATATAAACCAATTTCCATGCATAACGCGAGCTTCTAGAGAAGGCTAGAAGAAGAGGAAAGGGATCCTAAGCCAAGAGTTGAGAGATACAAGAGATGAATCATCAATGAACATCCAAGATGGAAAAGAGAGATGAGTATAATGCATATCTTCCAAAGACAATAAGAAAGGAGTAGCAAAGACAAGATTTCATGGACAAGAGACCAAGTTTCCAATGAATATCTGAATTTGGAAGAAGAGAGATGAGCCTGTCCATATGTTGATCAAATGAATTATAGAGATCGAGATCATGAATGAATATCTCAATTACTGAAAGAAAAATGAGCTTGGACTATCAATGAATCTTTCATCTTGAGAAAGAGTAAGAGAATGAAGTAAAGATTTGTTGTATATTGCAAATTTACCAAGGATTAGAGAGAACAAACATAGGTATTGGAGATTGAATATCCATGGATATCTAAAGAGATGAAGGAGAGAATAATCCTTGATTATCCATGAATATATCAAGATATCAAATCAGATTATGTGTGTAAAACCTTATTGAGATTTGAGAGAAAAAATCCAAGAGAAGAATCATGTATTGGGTATGAGATAGTGAGCAGAGAATGAGTTAGTTGAAACCTAATAAACCAAGATCATAGAGGAGAAGATAGATTTACTTGATGAAGATATTGTTGCATAGTTAAAAGAGAGAGAGATAGAGAGGATAAAATGAAAACCATTTAACTAGAAAGAAGATCAATGATGTGATAGAAGAGGAGATAGATCCATTAATCAAAATACCAATTTCAATGAATGTGTGAGGAGAGAGACCAAAAAGAGGTAAGAATAATATTTAATATCTAAATTTGAAGAGTGGGTGAAGAAATAAATAGAAAGGTGATCATAATCTGTTTTGTATGAGAAACTAAGAATCTAAATGATCAAATTATGTATAGTTATCAATCTAAGTTGTAGCTTAGATATCAGGGTTTACATCCTCCTTATAGGTAGTGGCCTACAAAAGATCAATGGTGGCTGATCAAATTCTAGGGGTTGAAGCTCCTTGTAAGTTTGGCTTACTAAATATCAGTGGGTGTTGAATTAGATTTGGGAGTTGTGGCTTCCATGAAATTTAGTTTTGTCGAAGAATGGGTGGTGGCCTAGTTAAATTATTGGAGTTGTAGCTCCAAATTGAGTTGTAGCTCAATCGGGAAATCATTGTAACTGCAAAAGGACAATTGTCCAAGATAGTGAATTAGTTTCCATGGTTTTTGTCCTGAAAGGGTTTCCCACATTATATTTGGTCTCCTTGTATATATTTTTGTGTATGCTTCTCACTCTATATCTTTCATGGTTAATGTTGCATGCTTATGACAATCAATGAAGTTAACAATAAAGTTTAAAAGTGGAAATTGATTGTGAGTTTTATCAACACTAATTCACCCCCCCCTCTTAGTGCATGAAATTCCTAACAATTGGTATCAGAGTGGTGGTTCTCTAGTGTTAAGCCTAACAACTTGGAGGTGATCCTGAAGACATAACATGGGTTCTCTAGAAGAATCAATCATGAAGAGAAAATATGAGATTGCTCAAACTCTGATAGAAGGTTAAGAATGAGATAAAGCAGATGGAAGCTCAACATGGTCAAGAACTTAATGAGATGGCATCTTTTGTTGAAAATGTTTCAAGAGCACTAAAAGAAAAAGAGAATACCTTGGATTGAAGTATGAAGAAGAATTAAAGACCTTAAGATTGAACTGGAACAAGTTACAAATCAGCTTGATGGATTTCAAAGCAAACAAAATACACATGAAATAAAACATGAGGTATTCAATCATCCATCCAAGTAAAAGTGAATAATGTGAGAGATTAAATGTTGATTTGAATACTCTCAGAGAGGAACTGGAACAAGAAAGAAAAGAGAAATGAAGGTTGAACCAAGTCATGTTTGTTGTCAAAGATGTTTAGAGAACAAAGTGGATGAAAAGGCTGGTCCCAACATGAAACAAGAAATGAATCTACATCAAGAATTTCCAAGGAACAATGGAGGAGTCAAACAACCCAAGAAGATAATCGACAACCAAATGCATCTAGGTATGAGAGAAAATTTAATGGATATTGTTTTTCATGTTATGGTTTTGGTCACATAGGCTAGCTAGAGATTGCAAATGGCTTAAGTAGAAAAAGAACATCCATGGAGAGATTGTAGACTGAGTATGAAAGAATAAGATATGTTTCAATTGTCATGAAAGAGGACATATTTCCAAGCATTGCTTAGAAGAACCTTCAAGTCAATTTAGCAATGATCAGTTATTATTCAGATAGAGGAAAGAATCATGTCATATGTTACACATGTCATGAAGTTGGAAATTATTCAAAGAATTTCTATTATATGATACAACCTAAGCATAGAAACATGTTCTATACCTTTAGATGGAAAGAAAATAAGGCTTCTAACATGAAGATCAATTCTCAAAATCAGACAAAATCAGCCATGTCTAAAACAACTTCTGGAAAGAAGGAAATGAAATGGGTATATAGGATCAAGGAAGAAAAACCAAAAGTCAAAGAAGCAAAGAAAGAAAGTAACATGGGAAGATGATGTTGAAATTAGAATTTAACACAAATAAGGAAACAATGAATGTTGGCAAAGGCAAATAAGGAAGACAATTTGGTTGCAAACAATGAAGAATTTCTTCCTCAACCAATATTAGAGAAAATGTAACAAATGTGTCTTACATGCATATAGTTGGAAAAAGGGAAACCAAGTGATATGATAGTCACACCAAGAGACATATCCAAAGAGAATGACAAGAGAACAAGGACAAGGAAAGATAAGACTGAGTCATCATGTTGTTTTGATGACTTCTTGTTGTTTTGACAAGATCTAAGAAGACATGATATACCTTCTCTAAGCTTCTAGAAGGTATACTCAAAGGGAAAAAATTATGCATAGTTTTTATTTCATCATGATGAAGTTCCTCAATGATATTGAAGAGAAATTTTTGGTTAACATTGACTAGTTGTTGTTGATGCTTACCTCAAAGCAAGTTGTCAAGGTATGTATTTTCAAATGATTTTCATGCTCCATGGTGAAGAGTCTGGTATATGTTGAAGTCCTTGCGTATCCTCCTGAGAAAACATAGAAAGAAATTACGTTGTCAATTATTTCCAAATCATGCATTTGTCTCCTTAAATTTTCATTGCTATACTAAGTAAGAAGTGTTTCCATGAGAGAAATCTTGAATCAATGAACAAGTTGATTATCTAGTAAAAATTTGAATCAATGTACAAGTTTAAGTTTACATTGTGTAGAAATGTGAATGTGAGTGTTCATGTCAAGGTTGAGTCATCTATTATGTTCTTCTAGTTATTAATATAAACATATATCCATGGTTGGAAATGAGTCATGTGTTTGTATGAAAGCTTGAGTGTGTGAGTTGTTCCTCATGTTGCTAAGATTCCATCCACGTTCTTTGAGTCTTGAAAGAAGAGTGTATCATCTCCAAATCTATCATGAATTTACTAAATGCTATTCCAAGTAATGTCAAAATATGATTTTAGCATGTGTTGGTCAAGTATCTTGATAAAAGGTCATAATCAATTCAAAGTTTTTGTCATGATCCTTCAATGCAAAATATGTGAAATGCAAGTGTGTGTCCATGGTATGAGTGCATGTTCCAGAAATTTGTTTCTATCTCATAGCCCATTGATATGAGTAAAGTAATGCAAGATTTTCATCGTCCTCAAATTTGAGAGAAGGTGACAGGATGTATGTGAGTAATCAGTGATGAGAAAATGATTATAAACATTAGGAGATTGCCTCATGAAAGGCTACATGTATGGAAGAAGGTGTCATTATCCTTGAATGCCAAATGCATAGATTAAGCTCTCAAAGATGTTGTTGATATTTTTTTATGATCTAATGGAGTGGATATCTTCCAAAAGAGTATCTCTTGTGTAATGAATCCATATCTCCAAAATGAATTGGTCTTACAAATTATTCAAAGTTTGAGATTATGCACAAAGTATGCTCATAAATTTGTTTAGAGAAACTACAATTTGAGTTAATGGTAATCTAAGTGCTACATGATACCAAGAGAGTGGAGAATATATGAGGAAGCCCAAGACTAAGGAATCTAAAACCGGATCCAAGACCTAATGAAGTGAAGCTGAGGCTAATCTCCAAATTGAAACAAGAGCATAAAGAATGCTTCATGAAAGACAAGTGAATATCACAAGAATAATGATGGAGGTTCAAAAGGAACATTGAAGCAACTAAGAAGACATTCATGCATTCAGTTAAGTCTTTGTGACAAGTTAGTGATGTTAATCTAGGGGAGATAGTTTGCTAATGATAATAATCCGAGTTTGGCATCTTGTTTTCTAAGTGAAATTTCAAAAGATCAGTATTTCATCAGGCATGCAATATTAGCTATTACAAAGTGTTGAAAGAGTTGCAAGTGTTAATGACATGAAAATAAAGTGTTGATACTATCTTGGAATAGAAAGTGTTAATACTATCTTGGAAAGAAGAGAAATTTGTCACAAACAAGATGTAATATTTGTCTCGAGTGAGAGATTATAGAAAAGGAGATCTAATTGATAGTTCAAGACAAATGATGTGCAACATAACATGTAGCAAAGATAAATTTTAATAGTTAAAAGCACAACATCATCTAAGGTGGATCTACTAGTGATAAAGTGGATCAATTTTTTGCTAATGGGAGTTAGAAAAGATGGAACACATTTCTAGGGGGAACTTCTCAAAGGTAAGAATATGTTTATCAAGTTTATTTACATGTTTGAATATGCGATCCTTTTCATATATGCCAAAGGGGAGAGATACAAATTTGTCATCAAAACCAATTTTGCAAGTGTTTTTGCCATCAAAGTTCATAGGTTTCTGAGTGTGTTGCCATCAATGAAAAAGGGGAGATTGTTGAACCCTGGTCATTGTCATTGATGTCAAGTGGCATTGATGGAAAAAAGGGTAAGCGAGTGGAAAGTGAGTTGCAAAGAATTCAAGAAGATGAAGGTTGATTAGTAGTGTCATCTCGTAAAGGAGTTCCAGGTGATTCCACGTAGTATCAAAGCCATGACAAGATGGATAAGACAAGCTATCGGTATTGATAAGTGCATGGTCATGTGGTCAAATAAGAAGCATTAGTGTATTGTGTGTCCTCTCTAGTTGTATGCAAACTTCTAAGATTCAATCATGTGATTCACGTGAGAATGAGTCCTTAATCAATGTTTAGTGTGCATGGTTATCTCATGAAGGTGATTCAAGTGGTGTTCAAGGTCATAGATGTTTCAGGATGGTTCTAGATGCATATAGGATCAATTTGATGTGAAAAAAAGTGTTGATAATGATTAAAAGGTGATATAGTGGTATACAATGGTCTCTAGTCTAAAGTGTATTTTGCATTGTGGATGTTTAAGGATGTATTCAAGATGATAAAAGGTCATTACAAGCATGGATGATGAGTTAGGAGCTCACCTGGAGAAATTTTCAAGAGGTTAGTGCATTTGATTCAAAGTGGAGTAAGAGGACTAAAACTCATGTTAAAATGTTCTAAGGACACACAAAAACATGTTAGTGAAAAAGAAAATTTTGGGACATAGATTTTCTTTAAACTTGAGTACAAGGATACTTTAGTGTAATGTGGATAAAATGGTGGTGGATGAAACTTGTTCCCATGGAACAAGAGTTATCCGCATTGATTTAGAGACCGCATTCAAAGTGTAATATTGGTCGATGCGGTCATCGGGCCCTAAGGCCCCCGAGGTACTAGATCCCCAATTATATATGTTCTTTCGTAATTCATTTTTGGCTTGCAGTGAAGGACGTAGAGTAATGCAGGTTCGGTGGACGTTTCGGGCACACAACGAGTCAAAAGAACATGTTCCTCGAGTTCCCATGTTATTCACAACTTGGTCAACCAGTTAGAGGAGTCGGTGAAAAGTGCGGGTGAAAGGACATCTCGGGCAATGAAGCCCCAAGTGGCATAAGATTCCAAATTGGCACAGTTCTTACGATCAATGGTCAACCCAACACAAAGGACGAGGACAAGTTGAGAGAGAGAGAGAGAGAGAAAGTTAAGTACGAGAATGTGGAAGTGCGGAAGAATAAGGATGAGATGGCACAAGTTCCTTGGTACCTCAATTCCATAGAAATGGGCAGGACCCGCAATACAAAGGAGAGAGAAAGAAGAGTAGTGTGGACAAACAAATGTACGAGAGAACATAGCTTAGGTGGAAAAAGTTCCTCGATTTCCTATACACTGATATACCCGATTTACAATGGAAAATGGATTTAAATGATATAATGACATTTTGTAAAGTTTATATAGAGTGCAAATATTTAATATGGATCTGATAAGTTAAATAAATGGCGTCATTCACTGGGCTCCCTAGATCCGCATGACAAAATCTCAAGCTACACTTGTCCAAATTTAGTGATCTTGGACTTGTTGAAAGGTAACTCACTTCTTTATGCAATGAAACAAGTAAAATTATGATCGAGGTCAATTATAAGAGAAATAATAGGTAATAAGTGGTATGATTTTTGAGGATAATTTTGGTAACGCCTCTTTTGATTTTCCAATGCAAACCAAAGAGATGGAGTGCATGACATGCTAAGGAGATATGGGATGATTTTTTTCTCTATATAAACCAATTTCCATGCATAACTCAAGCGTTGGAGGGCTGGAAGAAGAGGAAAGGGATCCCAAGCCAAGAGTAGAGAGATATAAGAGCTTTGATCATCAATGAACATCCATTAACAAGATACAATCAGATAATGCATATTTCACAAAGAGAATAAGCAAGGAACAACCAAGACAACATTTCCATGGACAAGAGACCAAGTTTCCAATGAATATCTGATGTTGGAAGAAGAGAGATGAGGTGCAGATTTGCGATCAAATTTGAAGATATAAAGATCAAGATCATCAATGAATATTTCATGTTGAAAGAGTCAAACCGTGAAGTAAAGATCCGTTGTATATCGCAGATTTACAATGGATCGAGAGAATGAAAACACGTATTTGGATATTGAATATCCATGAATATTTAAAGTCGATGAAGGAAAGAATAAGCCTTGATTATCCATGAATATCTCATAGTTCAAATCAGAGGTATATGTGCAAGACCTTGTTGAGATTTAAGAACAAAATCGAGAGAAGAACTATGTTCGGGGTATGAGATAGTGAGCATAGTGTTGGTGAGAAATTTGTAGAGTGGACAAATTTGTGGGTTTCTTACCAATTTCGTGGGAATCAAGGACCCTTTACTTAAACAATGTGGCTTCCGTATTTTCATGCGCAAGTAAAGGTGGATTTTCCCGTGGCCTTACAAATGGGATCAATAGGGGCACTCCACTAATCCTCGCGACAAAGTTATCAATTGCTTGCTAAAGAAAAATTTGCCCTCAAGAGTGGGAAAGGGGAGTGCTAAAATATGTAAGAGAACTATTGTTGCAAGTAGAAAATCATATTCCTACATAAACTAGTTAGAAATTTCAACACATGCATTTAAAATTAAGAAGAAACAACTTTGTAAAATAAAGAACAAGACCGATTAGAATTTATGAGCACAAAATATCAATAAATTCCTCGGTCAAAAGAGGGCTAGAAAATCCTTGTATTTATGCTTAAACAAAATTTTTACATAGTGCGGGAATGGAGGAAAATAGTGAGGGGGAAATGGAAAAAATGGCTATCTCCTTTGTTCTCTCTAAGTACAATGCACTCTTGAGTTTACAAAATCAATCACCAACCCTTCGAAATGGGAATGGTTTTTACAATTTATATGAAGAGAAAAGACTCTTCATATAACCCCGAATAACTCTTTGTATGCCTCAACATGACTTAAAACTCTTTGCCTTCTTAGGAAAACATTAAGTTCATTTTTATAACATAAAGATGATTTATTACATTAGAACATTAAGACATGAAAAATCGTAACCCCCAACACAAAATTAGAACATTGAGAAGAGAGAAAAGTTGGAGGGGGAGAGTAGTAGAGAGAGAGAGTAAAGAAGAAGAAAGAAGAATAATGCTGATGACGAAAGATTTTGCCTTTGATCTTTCTAGATGACTCGATGGAATGCTCGATGTGATGAACTCAATCTCCGAACTCTTTCGCACCCGAGAAACATCTTCATCTTGGCCAAGTTGATTAAAATTTTCGCCTATGACCACACTCCCACCCTACGCATGATATACCTATCACCCGAACCATGTATGAGTGTCAAAATACACTGTCGGGTTCCTTGGGATGGATCTTGAATTTCCTATGATAAATTCCCATGGAGGATCCCGAATGACGATCTCCTTATGTTCCATTGTGCCAAACCGCCTTTGAGTGTAACTTACGATTAATAGTAAGTGCCTAGATGGAAGACATACTATTTTTGTAAGAGGTGATTTTTATCTCTTCTTGACCATCCTGATGCGATGAACTCCCTCATTCACTCTTAGATACCGCTTCACCTAGACCACTTCTTGGGGTGACTTATTATTTTTAGTAAGCACCCATATGGGGCTTACTATTTTTAGTAAGTGTTTATTTTTGGTGTTTTCTTCTCCGGAAAATAACCTCGCTACCCGTGATCTTTGGTGCACACTACCTTCGCCACAATCGTTTTTGATGATGACTTTCCAAACATAACAACTTTGAAAAGGAAAACTTGCTATTTTTAGAAAGTGGATTTCCAACTCTCGGTTTGCGACTAAACATAATTTTTGGACTCATCTTGTCATTGCGGTCACATCCTCCGAATTTCGCTTGAGTTTTCCCACTAGAATGCTTGGGAATAAAATTTAAAAATTTTGTCCTGGGTGGCTCAAGCAGGAGCTATGCATGATGACAACCATTAATGGAGCTAAAACTTTGAGGTCTCATTTTTGTCTCCAATCATGATGAAATCAACTCGTTGCGATAGGTTTCTCATTTGGAGTCTATATACAAATTTCTAGCCTGCGTTTCCATTATTGGATTGACGGAAATCGACACGTGTCCTCATCAAAATTTGTCCGACTCTCGAACTCTTACCTTGAGGGCAACTTAAAAGGCGATAACTTGAGCTCCCGATATAATTTTTGGAAAAATTGTATGTGATCTTGATAGACAATGGCCTTCGAATCCAACGTTGGGGTCTAAACTCTTTATTCCTCCTATTTAGCCCTCGAAAAGTGGATTTTTGATATGGCTCCCTAGTTGAGAATGAAAAAACCAGATATAAACCTATTGCAGATCGAAGTGTTGTGAAAAGTATGAATTCACCATCTTGTAAAACTTTGAATTTCCTTTCCTACTATGTCTCTTTTAGCTCCTAACTCCATCCGCAGCTCCCTAATCACTTGTCGAAGTTCGGTAGCTTTTTTGGCCATGTGCATTGCCTAGGCCTGTGAACCTTGTTTTTGGTGAAACTGCCCCAACTCCTCCAAATATTTCCTGAATCTTCCAAAATAAATTTTATGATGTTTTTAGACCTTCAATTCATCTCCATATTGGATCCGACTTCTCTGCTCGCTCCAGAGGTGCATCGCTTTGGGAAGGCCACTGCAGCCCTTCCCACAACCTGCTCAAAAATAACAATCTTCAAGAAATCCTAAAATCACCTAGGGGATTGACTTGAATTTCCTAATTCACCTAGTGGGATCGAGTTAACATCCACCGAGAGGTCATCGACCTGACGGGTAGACCCGGGTGCCTTAGAGGGTAAAACTTAAAAGTTTCGACACAGGGGTATCGTTGTCATGCTAGAAAATTGTCAATTTTCCTATTGCACATTTGCATGACGACACAAAGCCGTGAGTGAGTGAATCCTCATATAAACCAAAATCAGAGAGGAGAAAATAGATTTGCATGTTGAAGATACTCACCGTAAAATTAGTGAGAAGAATGTGCCATCAAATGAAAACCATTTAAATGGAAGAGAAGATCGGGCAAAGATAAAGAGGAGACAAAACCATCAATCAAAGAACCCAAGTCCAATGAATGCATGAGGGGAGAGATCGACCAAAGGTAAGAAAATCCAAAATATCTAGTTTGTAGAGTGAATGAAGGAATAAAGAGCAAAGTGACCATAATTTGTTGAATGAGCAACTAAGAATCTAGATGATGAAATTTATTGTGTAAAATATCCATCTAAGTCAGTAGCTTAGATCTAAGGGGGTGTAGCCTCCTTGTAGGTAGTGGCCTACAAAATATTAGTGGTGGTGATCAAATTCTGTGGGTCAAGCTCCTTATAAGTGTGGCTTCCGAAATATGAGTGGGCATTGAATCGATTTGGGAGTTGTGGCTTCTAGGTAAGTTATTACTTTTCGAAGACTAGGTGGTCCTGGGTTAAACTATTGGAACTTTATACATCCAGATTGAGTTGTAGCTCAATTGGGAAATCATTATAATCGCAAAGGACTATTATCCAAGATAATAAATTGGTTTCCTTGGGTTTTTTCCCAAAAGAGTTTCCCACATTATATCTCGGTCTCCTGTTGTGTACATGTGTGTATGTTTCTCATTCTATATATTTCATGTTTAATGTGTTGCATGCTTATGATAATCAACTATGGTTAACAATAACAGATAAAGTAGTGGAAATTGATTGTGCATTTTATCAAGACTGATTTAGTCCCCCTCTCAAAGGTGCTCGAAGTTCCCGATGACAGTTATAACATAACCGATGTGTAACTCATGATCCTCACGAAGCATCGAGCAAACAAAAACAAGAGCTTTGTCATCAAGTGATCCCAATGAATTATTACCTTCTCAGAACCAATGTTGTGACAAAATGCCACTTAACAAAGTTAAATAGGGGAAGCAATACATATGAATGTCTTCCAATATCTCCACTAGAAAATACCATCAATGGAGCATGTGGGAACCAAATGCAACAATATGATTTTCAAAAATCCAGTACATAGGTAACCATGAGAAGTAGAAGCAAGATTCAAAATGTGTGGCCACAATAGGCACACACTTAGAAAAAAAAAGGTGCAAAAAAATGTATTAACGATTCGGGGTTGGTGCAAAAGAGTAAAAGCTACGTGATGAAGTAGGAACAAGGGTATGAAGGTCCACAATATGAGGGTGATGCGCATAAATTGGCAAGTTTTTGTTGTAGTGAGTGAATAATGGCATTTTTTTCTTAGAATGGGGAGCACAAAAAGGCATTTTGTTTCAGCAATTTCATGTTTTCTTCCTTTAATGTCACAATGGAAGCCATGATTTTGAAAAACCAGAATTAATAGAAATTTTGTATATGAGGTGCTCTAACGTCCCGCCAAACTAGACCTCACCCTCCGGTCTTCGGCATTCCAAACAATGTATGCCACCAAAAGATAGTACATCCTAAAAGTAATACACAATGGGTTGGGGAGTGGAGGTTTGGGGGTGGCATCCCCCAACAGAGTTTAAGAGGAAGTGCCCTTCACAAGGTCCTTGATGCTAAAAATGAAATACCCATGAAATGGCTAAAAAAATTACTTATCTGAAAAACATCTCTCCTTTACAAATAAATTTGTCACATTTTTACAATATTTACCCTTCGTTTACAATAAAATGATCGGTGATTTACAAAAATATAGCCCACATACCCTTTATTTACAAATTTCTTTGAATAAAATATAAAGCCCCAAAAAAATTAGATCCTTCTTTTTAAAAAGACTCTAAAGTTTTTCCTTTAAAAATCACAATAAAATTTTTACTCAAAATAATTATGCCAAGCCGCATACAGTCAGAATGTATATGAGTGGAGGCTAGCCAAGACCAACGCATTTTAGGAAATACACAGAGAAGAGGACGGTGACGTACATGCATTGAAATCCAAGGGTGGAAACTCCTGCTTCGAAGTTGGCGATGACAGTATGACCTTCATGAAATACAGAGAAATACATTATGAACTCATCGCAAGAATATGCGTCAACATACAGTAAAGACCCCTCTAAATCTTCATTCTTCGACGGAAGGTACTTCTATAAGGCTCCAATCAAGTCGTCCATCCGCAATGAAGAACAAGAACCGACAAATCCATTCAGAGAAGACAACAATTCAACACCGCCGCCGCCTCATGATTTGTACACAAGACCTTTAGAACAAAAACTCCCATCAGACATGCTAAACCCGCCCTTATCAGAAACAGAACAGAATTTATTCAAGTTTGAACCATCGGAGCCAAACGGAACGGGCTTACCACTAGAATAGCTAAAAAGACCACCCCATAGACCCCATAACAAAATCAATATTGCTAGAAATTTTCATGATGGAAAGGAGAATTTTTCTAGGGAAATAAAAAGTAATTAATTATTTTTTTCAATATTGTTAGTTAGTTCTTTATCGTATTTTGAGTCATTTGAATGTATTATCTTCAGAGTCAAACAGATAAATAATTACCTTATGAATGCATTTTCAATGTAACTTAATGTCTGATGAGTGTGTTCTATGTGGGACTAAAATCTTCAGGGCCGATAATAATTGGTCTCTAATGTCACGACGTCCTCTGGGGCCTAAATACGCCTCTGATTTCTTCATAGTTCGCATCACTATGCTAGAGCCTTCGAGTGCAGTAATGCCTTGGGATTCAACGCTTCGATTTTCTTTATGTCAAACATGGCATCTTACGCATGTGATGGGGGAATCCTAATTTCTATATTGAATTTTATCATATCGTTCGCTCGCCAATCCCACGAACATATGAACCAATTTTTGAATGAGATTTCCATTGGCGTATACAATGATTGGTTTTCACTCTTTTGGTGGTAGTCTGGCATTCCCAACCGCTTGCATATGATGATTGAATCCCACCACCGGAAACCCGGTGAAGCATTATAATTATGTCAAGGTGTACTCAAATAATATAAAGGGAGGGCAATCGTTTTGGGTGTGACATCACCAATCATGTTGGATGTATTATCACATCCTACAAAGTGTTATCCCCCTATAACCCCATTCATAGCCCCCTACCTCAAATTATACGCTCCATAAGGCCCTAGCCTTAACCTTCCCAAATTGTCAAATGCTCCAATGGCATACGGTTGCATGCTCGCCCCTACAATCCACTAAACCGATTCTTGCCCCCTTCCCATGAATTCTTTGCATTGTTTTCTCTACCCCATGCCACGTTCTTCTCCATACAACCCTGCACCATAAATGCTTGATCCATAAAACCTCCCATCCCAGATGATGAATTCACAACAATTTCCTCAGTGACCTCCTTCAATTCCTTCATAAAGTTGGCCATTATATAGATTTTCCGCTATTTAAAATCGTACTACGAGTGAGAAATTTGACGACTTACCTTTCCTTTGTATTTTATGCCATCCTCCATGATTCATAATGAAATTTAATCGATAGGCTATCATGCACTGCCTTCTTTGTCCTTTATAACGCCACAAATTTGAAGCTTCTCACAAAACCCTAATTCTAGGAATTATAGGTCAGTAAGTCGTAATCTCACTTAAACTTCGATGACATTCAACATAACAAATTATGTAATTTCACCTCTTCAACGAAATTCAACCTAATAATTTATTCCTTGTTTACATTTTTCTCCCCAAAGTTTTTTTATAAAACCATAATTTCAAAAATACAACATAAATCACACAAATTCCTTAATGTTTCAGTGAAGTTTAATGTAACAAAGCTATTGTATATTTTTTTATAATTTTTCCCCCTTCCCATGGTTGCTTCACATTGTTTTCTCCACCCCAAGCCCTATTCAAAAGAGGTGTTCCATGTCCCATGTTGATGATTACTTTCCGATGTATAATAAATCCTCAACACGCCGCACATGTCCCCTTTTTCAGTTGATTGTTGAATGACAATGCCATCACTATTGTTGATGAGTAGAACTTTGCATGAGGTCGCCACCTTCACATGCTACTTCCATTCCACATCTTCCTGTCTATATTTATGCAAGGGCTAAACCTACCAACATAGTTTCACTTTCGTAAAAAAATTCTATTGCTCCTTACGTTGACAAATATCTCTTTACGTTGTTTCTACATCATTCAAGACAATAGCCCATGTCTCCTCAAAGAATTGACATAAATGTCATGTCATTTCTATATGCTTCAGATTCAAATTGTTACTCTCTCTCTGCTTTTCGCCACCCTCGCACTTCTCCGCCCTCTAACCCCTTCTTTTCACCTATTTTCCTCTCCGATTGTTTGTCTCCCTCCAATATGACTCCTCTAAAAGATCCCCTTCAACATTTCTATCGTACATTTTACGTACAATTGCTAGTTTTAGCTTGGTAAGTTGAGTCTAAAACATACTTCCGTTGCCTTGAAATCTTGATGTGAGTGGTCTAAAACACATTCACCAACCACTGTGCTACAACTCCTTTGCGAATATAAATGGATGAGTTGCCTTTTACGTTTTTGTTTTTAGATGGAGACTAATAATAAAAATAAAACCTGACGGATTTAAGGTTTAAATTATTTATAACCGGCCCTTCAAAACCATTTATGCCGCGGCTAGGATCCATACAGGGATCTTACCATGCCAAGTGAACAAGGTACGAGTTAATTGAACAAAGTTGTTCTAGCCCTCTACACAAAGAAAGACCGCATATCCAAGTCCAATAGAGAGCTCGAGAAGCTCGATGTTGATCAGAGCTTGGAAAAAGCAATGCAGTTAGGAATGTGACGAAATCAAAGGCTAGGCTCAGCCAAAATTGATCTCCAAGGCATTAACAGTCAAAATCAAGGCTGAATAAATTGGGTGCCATGTGAAGAAAAAATAATTTGGTGCAGATCTAAAAACAAACAAAAAACGCAATGCCCGTGCCAAACAGAGTCGAGCCTATGGTCGCAAGATCGTGCAAGGATGAAGGTTGAGAAAACTAGGAGGATCTCGGGCCGAGAGTTAATGTATCAACCCAAAGAAATTCCACCCCAATCATGCACACCAAACCGAGATGGGGAGTCTTTAGAGTCTAGCTGGAGGAAGAAAACCATATCCGACACTTAAAATAACTTTGATTCGAGCCATTATGGTTTAGCCTACCAAAAACTTGTAGAGAGGGAAGCTCCAATCCGCTAGCCGGAATACAAGGAGCTTCTTGGAGGGCAGAAAATCGAGTTTCCAAGATCACAAGCCAAGGTGATTATGCACACAGTACAACTAAAAATAACCTCAAGCCAAGCCAAAATCATTGGGACGGACCGAGACAAGGATGAGCTTGAACTTGCAAATCTTGATTAAAGTCTTATGGATGCAAGGATCAAGACAAGCACTAGACTTGGCAGCGAACGAGGGAGATAGAATTCTCGGCTGATGCAAGGCGTCTCAATATAAATCAGTTTCTAAAGAAAACAAGTCGATCAAACAATTTTTCTTGAGTGCAAAACACTGATTTGGATTTGAATCTATAGTATGGCCAAAAGAAGAACCACAACAAAGGTGTACGGACAAACTTGATTTATTCTGCAAACAGTCAGGCTCCAAAGCTCTGATTATCGAATTCTGAGTTGAGTATAATGGCTTCTAGAGTATGCTCGGATACCATATAGGAGAGTTATATGCTCTCATTCAATAGGATTTCTCTAGAGAAGTCCATTGCCACAACCATACAACCATTCCTAAACTCCGAAGAAAGACCATCAAAGATTTCACTTAACAAACCGGATTACCATAATGCAAAGGTGGAGAGAGAGAGATAGAGAGAGTTGTTTTTAATACAATAGGGAGTCCCTATTATATAGGCAAAAAAACATAGTTATCTTGTATCATTTTATTTGTTAATATAATATAAGATCTTATTCATCCATATATATATCCTCAACTAGGAAATAGGTTGGAAAGGTTAATATTGGGAATACTTCAAATCCCTAAAATCATGCTCAATAAACTTTACTTGAGAATAAAATATAAGTTGTTAATATAACAACTCATCTCCCTAATTCAAACTTAACTTCCTTAGTGAGTGTGAACACATCTAACACCTAGCTGGTTTAGAAATAGCACACCCCAACAATAACAAGACCTCTTGTACCTCTCTTTTATTTACCCACGAGGTACAATATATGATCTTGCATTAGAGGATGGGGAAGAAGGTGGAGAAGGGTCGAGACAATCACCATCCTTGACATCTTTTGGAACATATATTGGTGGGTCTACATTGGTATGCGTAGGATAAGTTGTAGCACTTCAACGTCAACATTGTCAAGTAGAGAGGTGGTGTGGTAAATGCATTGATGGAGGGATCCATAGAAAATGAATTTGGGTGACCTGGAGGGAGGTGACATTGAGGAAGGATGATGCAGGTGGAGGGAGGAGGAATAGAGGAATGCGGGGAGGCATACCATATGCATGCGCTAATCGCATCCGTGACATTTTTAGTCATTTGTGGTTTCCTAAATTTGGATAAGAAATCTATTAAAAACTATAAACAATACAAAAATGTACAAAATTAAAATGATTTATGTAATATTAAAAATTATGACATTATGACATTACATAAAAGAACCAATGTAGATTAAGAGACCAATGGGTCCCAACACTAGGCCTAAATAGAACCCATTTACAAATACACAATGAAATCTAAATGTCTCCATGGTAACCAATCCATACGAAGGAAGTGTTATTTGTATTTTCCTAAGTTTTGGTATCAACAAGTGTTTTAAAAGGGTTTAAAATAGTGTTTAATCGGACATCCAAACATGATCCAAATCAACACTTCTACATTAAGTGATTCAAGTGATCTACTTAGCTCAATCAAGATAAATTTCCATGACATTTGTTTGTTGTGTGACACGAGTTATCAATAATCATCTATAGCTTAACAAAGAATATTCAATTTACACTTTGACCGCATTTCCTAATTCAAGGATGTTATTTATAGCTAATAAACATATTCCAAATATCGGTTAGTCAAAACTCAACAAGGTTGTCAAGTGTAACAACAAAACTTGGGTCTACGAGACGTAGTCATGGTATATCTCAAAAATAGCTCAAACAAACACAAAATGGCCTTGAAAGAGGGTAAACGAGTACCCAAAACATGCTTTTTCACTTGTAACCCATTCTCACATATAGTGCAAATGTAGAGAAACTAACAGGACTAAAATATGACAAGTACTCATTTTGAGGTATCATTCGGAGTGAATTATCAAAATCAAAGTTGACACTTGCACTTAGTAAGCCAAATTGGCTCTAAAACTCATGTAAAGAAAACACCTCCCAATTTTTTTAGTGAAACCAACTATAGGATTCCAATTCCAATGTGAAAATACACAAGTTAGAGTGGTAGATAACAATTTCTTAACCTATAAGAAATTAAGATAAAACAATTCCAAAATGGCTATATAACTTTTATAAGATTGTTTTCAAGTGGCTAACGTTTCCTCTTTTAGCACTTGTGTGAACTAAATTCCACACTAGATCCCCATTTCATGTTGTGTTAGTCAAGTGTTCTTAAACAAAGGTTTATGTTTGTTTGGCGCATCCATGTCGCTTTCCCAAAGGTGTTCGAATAAAGTCAAATTAACTTATAATGTATAACCATATGCAAATAATAACTACATTACCTCATCCACATATAATTCCTCATTGAAGGGGTGGTAAGAAGTGTCAAACCCAACAAAACTTGAATTCCATCACATAGTCAAGATATTACAATTACTTTATATGATTCCTCTAGAGACTAGCAACAACACTAGTTACATAAAGATGACTATATACCTTATGCTTAAGGTATACACGTCGAGCAATACAACCCAAATCACACAGAGGTAAGGGCTAGAATTGAAAAGTAATTAAACCATAGTGATAACTATTTACATAAAAAAAAAAAGCATGTGTTTACATGATATTGTAGGAAAAATGGTGAGGGAGGGATAGTTATCATATGTGTTTATTAAATGTTATGACCATGACATACCTAGTATAATACTTCTATAAAAGGAAGAATGAAATTGACACTATCCCCATGTCACTTGATCGTAAAATCATGTCATTTATATATTTTTACATTTGATTGAGACATGATTCAATAGTTTTTAGGGATTGATATTCACATGAGATATGAGATCCTTGCTATTGGGATTTACCCACATGATTATCTTGAATATGTTGCAATATTCTTTGTGACTTTACCATTGAGCACATATACTTTTATTTTGACTCATAAACATACAAACTATAATTTCAATCTAGTTATCATCAACACGAGAGACACAATCCTCTAGACCTTTGGTATAACTAGAAATTGTGCATGAGTTCTGCAAGCTATGCAAGGGGGAAGTCCATGCATAAACTTGTATGTGTAATTCAGTCCCACAAAACTATCAAGAGATGCTCTCTCCATCATCTCCAAGCACTAGATTGATTATAAGTCATTATCTCACATTTCCTTTTGGTGAAGCATCTTTCCATCTCCTTTAGAACTCAGTAAATAAAACTTGATCCATTCTCACTGTTGGTCGGACACGGTGCACTTGTGGGTGTAATTTGTCTCCTCCACAATAAGAATGCAACCTTTTATGCCTTTAATATAATTACATTTGGGTATCAATTTAATTATTGTATCCTTCAACAATCTCATTACCATTTGAACCACACCCCACCAATGCACTTTTGCATAGATGTTTGTTAGAAGAACATAAGTTTCAACATTTTGAAGATCTAACTCAAAAATACATTTTGGATTTATTGTAATAAATCATGGATCCATATTCTTATGTGCTCTAAAGGCACTAAGAAAACACATCCACATAACCACCAACGTTTTAATTGGCATGTTGATGATGATGTTTAGAGTCTCCTCAAATTAGACAACACAACCAAGATCATTCCAACTATGTTGCATGATAATGATCAATTATCGGCATAATGTTGTAAGAGGCACTCATGACATTCAAGTATTTAACAAAACTTTCATGGATGCATGTTAATAAAAACGAAGCTTACATGGTCGTGGTATGTTCCATATAACTTCATTACTTTGCGTTTGATAACATCTTTACAAAATCCATTTTTTCCATACCCTACAAGCGTGGCATTCCATAAGACCATGTCTCTATGAGGAATTTTATTGAATATTTCACATTCCTTGTGCATGCTTACACATTTTTCATGCATATCTACTATATCACATTAACTACAACATATGACAAGAGTCAATTCTTCACAATGCTTTGGCGGTTGTCATTATCCCGATTCAAAGATTTTATCTTAATAGGTTGGGGAAATGCAAGCAAAGGTGAAGTGATTAGATTGGACACCTTTTGGTTGCATTTAGTAACATTAATTCTACATGAGGGTGCCCATGTATTCTCTTAATTACGATCTTCATAGGTTAAAGCATATAATTTTGTCCCACTTTTTGTAGTAGTTTTTATACCTTTAGCAAAATATGTTCGATTAACCAAAACATGACCAAACATATATAAAATGACCAAATATGTATTTTTAAGAGCTTATAAATACCAAGGTGTGGGGCATCCATAAATGTTCTTGATTTAAAGTTTTTATACTATTTTTAATTATTTACTTACTAGTCATATTTTAAAATATTTTTGGCCACCAAGCGGAACACACTTTAATATGATATTCAATGAGAAGAGGTTACATATTACGAAGCAAAAAAAAGTACATTAGACAGTTAGTCTGGATATTTTGTTATGCCCTTTGTATGCTACCACATTTCACATACATTTGTACAAGAGCACTTGCAACTAAAATAAACAAAAAAATATTCTCTTTATGTTATGATGGATGTCCATGCCTTTGTTCTAAAGCTCCCATTATGACACTTTGTAGAAAGGATTGTGGGAAAATGTTGTGGGTATGGATTTACACTGCCAATTATATTTGTTGGAAAACTTGCAAGGCCTTTTCAACAATCCCACTATGTGCATATCTCATGCAACCATTGCATTCCATGAGACAACATTTATTTCAAGATTTTTTTCCAACGGTTTGCATGCCTTTCAATGCTTCCACAATTTTCATACATATATACCAAGGCACTTGTAACTCCAAAATTTGATTCTAGTCCCTTCTCCATAATGCTTTGGTGTTTTTTTAATTCTCCAATTTTGAATAGGTTTGGAGTATGGTAGAAAATGTGAACTGATCATGTTAGAAACCTAGTGGTCGTATTTGGTGAAACAATGTAATTCTCGGTGAGGATGTCCATGTCTTTTATAACCTATAATAGTGATATTTCATCCTAATAATTCACCTTTTTCTTCCACTCCAATACTTAATGTTTACTACTACATCTAACTATATATTCTAAACTCTATACCAATCACATGTGGATTCCCTTTACCATGAACAACTTTCAAACTATTATGGGGATAGAGGTGCATACTCATTGTGCATCCACACACCCGAGGAGAAATGGAAGGAGGTTGGGTGATGTTAATGTAGGTGGATTGGTTGTGCATAGTTTGTAGGAAGCAATTTTTAATATCACCGTATTTGCACTACATTTCCCTAATTAGGAATATTTTTGAAATTTTCCAAAAACTATTAAAAAATTACAAAATTTTAAAATTGTCATAAATTTACATAAATTATATCGATTGCACTAATTTATAGAGTTAGACAAAATTATCGAATTAGGCATAAATTTATCGAATTATACTTTGAATTTTTAAATTGTCCCTAAATTTTCATAAATTGCCATGAATTTTTCAAATTAACCCTAAATATGTGTTGGTCGTCGAGATAGGACTTTTAGAAGAGCAACAAGTCAGGGGACAAAAGTCCCTCCTCTTTAATGGGAGAGGTTCCCTTATTCAGAAACGAACTTATTTACAAATGTACAGAACATTGTTTTATGGTCAAACTTGGATTTTACGAAAGTGTTTTCCACAAGGATCATCAATTACACAAGGACTGAGGAAAGGGAAAAAGAAGATGAGCATAATAAAGCAACATTCGAATTATAGGTAGAGAATAATTCCTCGTGTATGCGAAGCTTCAAAGTATTCGAGACAAGATCATTTGCGATGGCTGAATGAGATTAAATTTAAAGACACAAAGTTCTATAAATAACCTTCTTCAGATTTATTAATCAAGGACACAAAGTTCCTTCTTGGTTACAAGATCACTCGTACTTGCAAAACTGGCTCAAAGAGCAGATGCAATCAGAGAGACTAACGAGTTAGGAACAAAATGATCTCCACAATATTAAAGGAAAACACAGAGATAACGAGAATTAGATAGACAGAGAATGAAAAGCCCTTTTGTATTGATTTCTTTAAGATCTATTTACACTTTCAGCAAATATTCCAAGTTCTTCCTCCTTTTCAAAATGGCGTGGAAAGGCCATTATATAGCTTACAAGTCAGTTACTCTTCGTAACTGTTTCTTTTAACTAAAGAATAGTTAAGGACCGCCGGTTACAATACCTTAACTAATTACAAAGAATACGAAAAGAAAGGGAAGAAGAGGAAAGAAAGGAGAAGGAGACAGGTGGCCGGTTACTGGGAGGGACCCACTTGTCTTCAGAATCCATTGCCAATTTCTTCAATGACTCAGCTATATCTCTGCCACGAGGGACTGACGTGTTGGCTGCAGACTGAGTCCAAAATCCCAGACATTTCTCCATCTCTTTATCAAACTCGACGTGAGTATGATAATCTTTGTTTGCTTCTTCAATGGCAGACTGAAGAGAACAAATTTCCTTCATCTTTTCCTTAGAGATGGAGCTTTCCTTGAATAGATGATCTTTGACAAAAGCTCTGAACTGAGCTTTGATTTCTTGCAAGGACAAGGAAGCACCAGAGTTTTCATCTTGAAGATGACAATGCATATCTTTGAAAGCAGCAGTTGCCAGTGTCTTGAAAGCTTCTCCCTTCTGCCAACTGTTCTTCATTTCTCCTGCCTTCCTCCAGACTTTGATTTTCCATTCTACTGGCTGTAGACCCAGGATTTTGATAGATTATCTTTGGCATCATCGAAAATCTTATTCGCCAGTAAGACATTCTCGTCTGTCTGTCCCATGAGGCGAAGGTCTACAATGCAACTGCTCCAGAGTTTAAGTTCTTTATCCATAACCCCAATAGTAGAGGATAGCTTCTGTTGCAAATTGTCTACCTATCCATGTAGTTTAAAAGCTTCATCGATTTGAAGTTTAGCCCAACAACAAGCATGTCATCTACCATGGTTTCAATAGCTCTGCCATGACGAGAATACTTGTGCATATCTTTAATACTTTGCACTTCAACTTGGCTTAGAATTACAGGAGGCGGTAGAGCAAGTCAAGGGTAGGGTCAAGACTTTGTCCTTAGACAAGAGTGACTTGATAAAACTTGTGAGAAATTGGGCTTGTTCTTCAAATTGCTCAATAGTCTCGCTGCCCTTTCTCTACCCTTCCAATGACTCTTTGTGTGTTTCACCGGAGGTTGTGAATTTCACCTTTAGGAGTAGACTCTCCCATAGGGATCCTTGAAAGCTCTAAGTCGGATGTCGCCAAGTATGATTCCGATTTGTCTATTGTAGGCTTAGCAATCTCCAAGAATTGCTGACCTTGGGCATCAGACACAATTCTAGAGGTGGTTCTCGGCTTTGCACGAGAAGGAGTGGTGCCCAACAAGGTCGCTCAAAGATCAAAATTTGGTCCCAAGCTTAGAGAGGAGGATTTCCTCTTCCTTTTGTCAACAACCGCAGGTTGCACCCAAGCAAAAGAGGAAGAAGAATCTGCAGGAGGAGCAAGGGGACCAAGAGACAGGGAGCTCATGACACTCAGGGTCTGCGCAGCTGTTGACTCAAGCTGAGACGTGAGTAGAGCACTGGAGGCAATGGCAGTAGAAGAATCAGTAGTACCTGGAAGTTCAGTGCTCTGGACCTCCTTGTCCTTATCTGCTGGATCTTCAGGAACATTTGCAGGAGTTGGCATCTCACTTTCTTCACTTTCACTGAGAACAACGATGTTCTCTGGCCCTATAGGCAACTCTACCTATTTTCTTGGAGGATCATTCTCTGCAGGCTCCTTCTTTACCTCTTTGAGTTTCTTCTTGTATACCTGGGTAGATGGAGAAGGAGTAGATTCTACAGGTCCCCGAGCTGTTGAGGCAGGAGGGGTTTTCACTGGTGTTCCAGACTCTGGAACTGATGCCTCTCTTATGGGTGTCGAATCATCCTTGGAGCTAGATTCTCCTGAGTGCCTCTTGAATTCTCGGATCTTCTTACTGAACTGCACCTAGTCCTGATTAAGACTGGAGCAAGAATCTCAGCCAGATCATCTCTCTCTTTCTTGTTCCAATCCAGGTCCTCCAGAGGGGTGTGCTTAATCACATTTTCATACTCATAAGAGTATAGCTCAGAATTGTCATCCTGGAGACCTTCAGGAACTTGGTACAGACTGAGTTCTTGGATCAATTGCAGGGAGAACCTGCCACAATGCCTTCTTCTGGCTTCAAAATCATCTGCACAAACGGCCCATTGAGAGTCTTCTCAGATCTCGCGCCTATGATGATAGACTATCTTGATGTTGTTTCAATGAACTTCTTCAAGTCAAACAGTTCTTGGCTTGAAGAAATGAACCGTGATAGGGACCAGGCTCTTTCATGTTCCGAGCATCCAGAGCTTTTGCATGTGTAGTTTCCCGAGAGAGATGGGAAAGTGCAAGCCGAAATCTTCTTGTCTCTCTGCAAGTTCTCATGCAACTTGTCTAGTTTCTGCATATTTCAATCAAATCCATTTTATCATTACAGAACATGGGAAGCGTAGAGGAGTGCTTTCATAGCAAAGAAGCTTGATATAGGAAAATTTCCTAAATTGAATGAAATAGGCTCCATGCTCGCGATATCTCAGTTCATGGCTTCATCGAAAACCTTCTTGCGCAGTATCACCTTCGAGCAATCGACCACGACACGGTGAAAGCATCATTGACCCTTCCGAAATTGCGATTCTTTGGTCCCAAGGTGAAGTGAGGCAATAGGCATACACTCGGATCATCTTTGTGTGCGTCTATATAGGAGAAACCAAACCACTTTGCACGGATCTTGCTAGGGTATACATCGATATGAAGTCATATAGAACTTCTTTTTTCTTTGGACGTTGGATAGTGCTCGCCAAATTCATCCGATGATCTCTGCCCAGTTGATATTTTGTGTTCCCTCGCACACCATGCGGATGAGCGGGCACATCCAGAAATGAAACTCATTGGTGGAGGGAAAACCCATAACCCGAGCCAGCAGGATTATGAAGTCTGACAGTTCTTCGTTGAAATCTGCTCGGAAGAGGGTTTTGGTTAGGCGAGAAGCACCTTTCTTAGGGTTCTTCAACCAAGACTTCGCCACTCGCGCCTTGTATTTGTCACTGTCTTGGTCGAACATAGCCTGTGCTTGATCCCGGGAGACGACTATAGCATTGTCCATCTCGGAATCCTCGAGGAAAGCGGCCCTTGATGGCGGCTGGCGTCGGCTTAGCAATGAGTTCCCCATGTACATTTGTCAATTCGCTCGAATCGGGGTCGAAGTGAGCTCCACATGAAAGCACTGTATCAGCACACTGTACTGAGATTGGGAATCCTCCGGCAAAAGCTAAACCACTATCATTAATCATCTGTGCCATTGGTGTAGGGTTTGCATCTGTCATTCTTGCCCAAAAATCGCCGAAGTCGAGATGACGAGCCATTTGTCCCTATATTGCTAACGGCAGATTCAAGCGGAGAAATTTGCTCCTGTCCCTGGAACTTGATCTTCATAGTGATAGTCTCGGAGCTGCAACCTAGACTTCTGGAAGGAATTTGCAAATGGAGGGGGAATCGCGCAGGTTTTCAAATGGCAAGGGTTCGAGCAAAAGATAGCATGGAAGCAATGCGAAAATGCAAAGGGGAATGCTCGTTATATAGCCGTTTGGAGAGAGAAATGACTTTAATGCGCATTGAATACACAACCACCAATTTGAAAAGCATCATACTTGGAGCGAGCGGGAAAAACTAAGTGTGAATGACACTAGGTACGCTTGGGACATGTGAGACGCGAATGCGCGAAACACGCGGCTCGGCCGGTTCGGGTGAAACAGGGAGAGGACGCACAAATGCATTTGGGACAAATGGGACGAAAATGTGTGAAGTACGCGATTCGAGTGTTTCGGCCGAAATTGGAACAGCGGGCCCGTTTGGACTTAAGACATTCGGGACAAAAAGTTCCGAAGTACGCGACTCGACCGGCTCGGCCGAAATTGGGAAAGCTCGCACTTTTTCAAATGGGGCAGTTGGGACAAAATTGCGCGAAGGACGCGGTTCGGGCAAATCGGCCGAAAATGGGAAAGCTCGCACTTTTTAACTTTGGGACATTTGGGACAGGAAAGTGTGAAGTACGCGGGAAGGATGATTCGGCCGAAATTGGAACAACATGCAAAACAAGTTTTGGGACACTTGGGACAAAACTCTCCGACGGGCCCGAAAATGGGACAGCTTCGGGGATTTCGGCCGATCGGGAACATAGTGCACTTTCGTACTTGGGATAGATGGGACAAAAGGTTCCGACAGACCGAAAATCACACAACATGACCCAAAACACAGATTTTTTCAATTTCACGACTTAGGCATTTCAGAGAAAAACACTTAAAACTCAAAATTTTGAAAATTTTACTCTTATCAGAGCGGGAAATTTTGAGTGGACAACAATATGTAAAAAAATTATTATGCATTGCACTAAATTGCCATAAATTTTCCCACATTGTCCAAATTTCCCGATTTGGATTTCATTTTATGATTTTTTCTAAACTTTTATTTTTTTCCCTAAATTGCCACATTGAAAAAAACTTTATTTTCCTAACTTTCTACATTTTCTTAAATTTAACTTTACATCACAAATGATCTAAAAACAATTATGTTTTTTATATGCAATAAACAAATTATTTAGAAATTTTCAAATTTGTTTTACAAAATAAAATATAATTAGTTTTCAAGTTTAACTAGTCATCATTGTATTCCTCTTGTTGTTATTGTGTCGGTTGTGTCCTTCAATTGTCCTCCATACTTAGGAGTATTGCTCCTCTCCAAAATCCTCCTTCGGGGATATCCTCGATATATTCTTCATCCTCTGGAAGAAGTCACATATGAATCTTCGGGGTATGTCCCCTTAGGAATGTTTGAGAACTATTATCCCACCCTAGAGGAAATTCTATAACATTCATCCCCCTTGAGGAGTTTTCTCCCTCCTCTTGTCGATAGTTTTTCCATCCTCTTTTGATTGCTTGTTTCTATCTTCTCAATAGGTTTTCTTTACTATAAATTTTATTGATACGAAATTAAAAATCCCAAAAAAATAATTAAATAGTCCACAAAACTCACAAATTTCAAATTCAAAATCCACACTTGTCGATTAAAAACCATAAATTCTAGATTTAAAAATACTTGCACAAATATCCCACAAATCTACAAAAATATCAACACAAATGGCCCACAATCTACAAAAACCCATGCAAATATGGTACACACAATCTACAAAACCCACAAATACCAAAAAAACCTTATTTTAAATAGTTTTTACAAGACATAAAATGGCTTCAAAAATCTTTTGTATGTTTCCCTACACAGTACAATAACAAACAAAAGAATTAAAAATTGTTTGTATGACAAGGAATGGCCCACGAAATTTTAAACTCTTCACGTGGCAGAAAACAATGAATAAAAATTCCATTTGTGACGCGTATTTAGGGTTTTATTTTAGTTTTTTGTTTTGTTTTATGTTTTATTGTGACGTTAATTGGATCGTTAGAAACATCACCTTAACTTCTTGTCAATACATTCTATAAAATTTCTCCACGACATCCCAACGAATTTAAACTTACAATTTTGGAATATTATTGAATTTATAATTAAATCGTCAACTTAGGTTGTCTCATTAAGTTGTCATAATAACTAGGTTGTCGTATTAGCACGATTACAAAAACCTAATGTGGTTTGGAACTCAACTTGTCTTGATTAGGGTGTCACATTACAATGTCGCATCATGGTATCCCATTAATAGGACGTCACAATAGTGTTTATAATAGGTGTTTACACTATCACATTGGTTTTTATGGTGTTGTATTGGTGTTTAGGGTGTATCATTTGTTGTTTACATTGTTTCATTAGTGTTCAAGGTGTCATATTTGTGTTTAGGTTGTCACGTTGGTATTTAGGCTATCACAATATTTTTTGGGTGTTGCATTTTTTTAAAAATAATTTGTGTGTCCCATTAGTGTTTAACATGCACATTAATGTGTCGTGTTAGGTTCTTCCATTAGGTTATCTCATTAGAGTGTCGCATTTAGGAAATACTCACAACCCCTCCTCATCGCTAGAAATATCAACATCATCTACATCCTGAAGGGGATCCTAACAATTCAGGTTGTTAGGACTAATCTTCGTTAATCTACCTTGAATTATCGGGATCTGCTATGTACCTTGGGATATAATATTATAATGTATATGGGTTGATGGAGATGCTGACATGTGGCACACATCCCCTTAGTTATATGTATGGGTTCACATAGGATGTTATGATGTATATGTATTGATGGAGATTCTGACATGTGGCACACATCCCCTTATCTTATTATATCATTCATTTATGATTTATTATGCTTAGGAGGTTGGCCTCAGTATTGGCCATAGGTTAGAATGGTATATATAGGGGTTAGAAGGTTGTAGTTAATCATCATATTGAGTATTGGAGTGTTATTGTATGGTTTGGAGGTTACCCCCTCGAAGTGGTATTGGAGGTTGCCCCCTCGAAGTGGCAAAGCTATTATATGAGCATATTGTCATAATTTATCTATATTTTTGTGTTCTCTCATGTTATTATATTTGTATATGTTCTGATTTATACAAGTAATATCCTTACAAGTGGTATCAGAGCAGCGATTTCGGCCAAAATTAGGGCAAAAACCCTAATTTTTTGTTTCGAGTATATCTTGAAGAGGGTATCGAATTTTTTCCCAATTTTTGCATCATAATTTTAAAACACTCTAAGTCAGAATATCTGAAAAATTAAGCTCTATTGGATCTATTTTATGGATATTATTGGTGTTTTAAGTTTTTCATAAATTCACTTTTCAGGAAGCAAATTGTGGTATTTTTTAGTAAAATTTATATTTTCGGAAAGCTCTTGAAATTTCAGTTAGGGTTTGTTCTTTTTGTTTTTCCATCTACCGAAATATTTTCAAAATTCCTAAACCTAATCATGATCATGGGGATAACAAATTTTTATGGAAATGGTGAGATGGATCTTTAAAGAATGGTGGATAAAATTTAAGAATATATATTTCTCATATTTCATGACAAGGAATAGGTTTTCCCATTATCTTGGTGGTCTGCATGGATTTGGTTTTCTAAGATTAAAAATGACAGGAAGGATTGGTCTTGGGAGGAAATGGAACAACTTTTTATGGATAGATGGGACCACAAAGAGGAAGAAAGAGTCAAAGCAAGATGATGGGGAAGAATATATTGAAGAATCAAGAGAGAAAGAAGATGAAGAGGAAGGTGAAGAAGATTCAAGGGAAGATGATGGTGCAGCATATATTGAAGAATCAAATGCAGAAGAAGTTGAAGAAGACTATGAAGAAGAGGAAGAAAAACAAGATATTGATGCGAAGAAGATATTATAGCTCCCAAGAAGGAAGATACCATATTTCAGTTTCATGGATGCATTCAAAGGAATAAGATAATTGTTTCCATAAACCCTAACAGCAAGTATAACTTCATCAACAAGGATATGGCTCAACATCTACATATTCAAGAAAGTAATATCAAAGAAGCTCAAGTGAATGGTAAGAAAATTCAAGTTTTGAAGATTTAAAACTTACTATGGACAAATATACTTTACATTCAGATTTTTTGCCTTATATATGGATGGTTTGGATATTGTTCTTAGGTATCCTTGGTTAGAGACATTGGGGACAATTAATATTAATATGAAAAATAAGTTTATGAAGATTTGAGTACAAAAAGAAGAGGTCACTTTACGGGATATCGAGGCTTAATGGAAATCAAAGAAAAGTCAATATAGACCATGAGAGAATGATTTAGAATATGGAGAAGAAGGGAATGAGGATGATTGAAAAGAGGAACATGAAGAAAAAGAAGGAAATGATGATTCATCTACTCAAGAGAAAAAGAAAATATCAAATGCAAAGGTGGAAGAAGAAAAGAAAGTTGAAACAGGTTGATAAGGTTGAGGATACTACTGTTGCACTTTATGGAAATCCACGTCAACATGAGAGAAAAAAATCATGGAGATATCCAAGGGCACATCATATTTCTAACCAATATAGATATACGAGTAATTGGAGGAATAATTACTTTATTTATCTGGGGATCAATGGAGCAACAATTATGAAGCATGGAATCCTTATTATGGTTATCCTTATTATGGTTATACATGGAATCCTTATTGTGGTTATGCATTGAATCCTTATGTTGGTTATGCATGGAATCGAGGATGATAAACTATGGTCGCGAATGGAATCGAAGAGTAGCGCATGACAGCGGAATATGGATATTAGTTCAAATATGTATCATCTACGGGATCACATGTGGTTGGATGATCGAGCTTGGCAACAAGTGTGCAATAATTTAAAGCACACTCATTATATGGCTTCTTCTTATGTTTCGGGGACGAAACATGTCAAAGAGGGAGGCAATGCTATGTACCTTGGGATATAATATTATAATGTATATGGGTTGATGGAGATGCCGACATGTGGCACACATCCCCTTAGTTATATGTATGGGTTCACATAGGATGTTATGATGTATATGTATTGATGGAGATGCCGACATGTGGCACACATCCCCTTATCTTATTATATCATTCATTTATGATTTATTATGCTTAGGAGGTCGGCCTCAGTATTGGCCATAGGTTAGAATGGTATATATAGGGGTTAGAAGGTTGTAGTTAATCATCATATTGAGTATTGGAGTGTTATTGTATGGTTTGGAGGTTACCCCCTCGAAGTGGTATTGGAGGTTGCCCCCTTGAAGTGGCAAAGCTATTATATGAGCATATTGTCATAATTTATCTATATTTTGGTGTTCTCTCATGTTATTATGTTGTATATGTTCTGATTTATACAAGTAATATCTTTACAGGATCTACATCATGTTGCAATGCTAGGTTCTTCATGTACATAGTGCCTTGTGTTTGCTCCCGATCACTAGAAGTATCGTCATAATTTATGTCATGAAAGGGGATACCAAAAACCCGAGATGCTTATGATCTTCATCAATCTGCATTGAATCCTTGGGATCTACACCCCATTGCAATGTTAGGCTCTCCTTATATATAAGTGTCTTGCGATCCATGAAATGCAAGACACTATGTACAACAAATAATTTCTTCGCTCTCTTAGAGCTATGCATGTTCCTACTAAGAGAGTGGATCAACTCCTCTCATAAGAATAGGAACTAGAAGCATGAAAAAGAAGGCAAATGGCAGGTGTATACAATAATCATAAAAGTATGTATTATCACCACCAACTCATTGGAATCCCTTGTGCTAATCGCCCTTATCTATCTTCACAAAAAAATTATCCTTCAAGATAAGAAAACTTGAGTCAATCAATTCAAACCCATGAAACATCCTATGCAATATTCATTTTTAGGGCTTTCACGAAAACCTTTCTCACCTCCTCATCATTTATGTGGAAAATCCTGCTAGGTCTCTCCATATACCACTTAGGATTTAGTGCATATGTAGCCATGTGTAAAGGGGTGTTCAACTTCTCCCACCTCCGCTCAATGATGGGCTAAACATCTTAATGGTAAATCTCTAGGAGGGGTCCCTTTCCTAAATAATGGCCTTCATCCGGCCAAGCATATTGTCAATACACTCATATATCTCGAGGTTAGGACTTTTAGAGTCGCCATATTTGATCACGCTTAAAAACTAGAGATACTGATCGATGTGATATATCTCACATATTTCCAAAATGTATCTCTTACCACCACTTTGTTTTCACCCTCTTTTCCCTCTGTCTGGACCCATTCCACTTAGAACACTCTAATGTTGTGACCATACATTGCAGGATTCTGTGAATCAAGCATCCTATCTAGCTATTGTCTTCTCAAAATTTCCCCTCTTTCGAAAGTCAAATATTGAAAATTTTGAGCTTGACACCTTTTTCTTATGTTCTGGTAGAGAGGGAAGTCGAAAAGTTTGGAAAATTTTGCATTTGTTGGTTCATTTGTGTGATTTAAGGGCCTATCAGACATTTTTGTCCGCGTGTCCCAAGTTCTGGGCTCTCTATTCGCCGATCGGCCACTTTTTAGAATTTGTTAACTTGCATGAGCCCATCAAAACTTTTTGTTTCAACTGTCCCAAATTCACAGGCTCCTGTTCCTGTTTGCCCGTGGTAGCCACCTCGCGTACTTTACGTACTTGTGTCCCTCATGTCCCTAATACATTTGTGCAGTCTATCCCCGCATCACCCACGTTGCCCGCATCGGTCGAATCACGTTTTCGCGTCCCGCGTGTTCCAAATGTACAAAAGGCCATCCAGGCTAATTTTTCCCGCTCTTCCCGATGCTCAATTTTTGAGTTGGTAAATATGAATTTAATGCTCATTTATAATCCTCTCTCTCTTAAATGGCTATTTAATAGACTGCCCCTCTATGCATTTTTGCACACTACTTCTCATTAACATCTACTCATACCCTTGCGATTGAAACCATTTGCTCGCGTCCCCATTTTCCCCCTGCAATTTCATCGTGAATTCAAGTTGTGCATTCATTTTTCTAAGTCCTATCAACATGAAGATTAAATTCCAAGGTCATGAGCAGGTTTCTCCACATGAGTCGCCATTCACGATATCGGGGACAGTGGAGTTCGTCACCTAGACTTTTCCAATTTTGGACCAGGTTGATAGACCCAAACCCCTATCCAATGGCACAAATGATTAATGATAGCGGCTTGGCATTTGTTGCTGGTTTTCCTATCTCGGTGCAATGTGCAGACACGGTACTCACCTGCGGGGCTCACTTCAACCCCGGTTCATGTGAATTAACAAATGTACATAAGGAGCTCATAGCAAGCTTGATGTTGTCACCATCGCCGCTGCCCTAAGAATCCCAGAAATGGAAAACTCCATGGTAATCTCCCAAAATCAAGCACAAGCACTTTTTGATCAGGACAGTGAGAAATACAAAGCCAGAGTTGCAAAGTCTTGGCTGAAGAACCCTAAGAAAGGGCGTCACGACTATCAAGGCCCCTGTTTAGGTCTCGATTTCAATGAGGAGTTATCGGACTTCATAATTTTGTTGGCTTGGGTTTGCCTTCTACTAACGAGTTTCGCTTTTGGATGTGCCCACTTATCAACATAGTGTGTGAAGGTACCCAAAACATCAAGAAGAAATTATCGCATGAATCGACAGAGCAGTTGTCCCATGTATAACAAATAAAAAGTTCTACATGACCTCCCACTTGCAACTTCCAAGCAAAGTGGTTTGGCTTCCCTACATTGATGCTCAAAAAGATGATCCCATATATGATTCTTGTCCTCGTTCACCCTAAACACTAGTAATCATAATTTCGGGAGGGTGAATGATGCTTTCCAAATGTACATTGTAAGGCTCCTAGAAAGCGACACACTGCTAGGAGGTTCTCAGATGAAGCCATGAGCGATAGCGAAAGTACGGAGCCTACTTCATTTAGTTTAGAAGGTTCTCTTATATCGAGGCTAGCGAGGTTATGAGAGCACCCCTCTCAAGCTCCCCATGTTCTATAATGATAAGATGGCCCCGATTGATGTGTGCGGGCGGTTGGACAAAGCGCATGAACTTGTAGAGACAAGAAAATCACTACTCTACACTTCCCCATATCTTTGGGGAACTACACATGCAAGACGGCTCTGGATGCCCAAAACATAGAGAGAGCCCTAGCTTTCATCACCATCCATTTCTTGAGGCCTAGAACCTGCTTCAACTTGAAGAAATTCATTGAGCAAAATCTCATAATCAATTACCATCATAGGCGGAATCGAAGATTATTGGGTTATTTGCATAGATGACTTGGAGGCTAGAAGGAGGCATTATGGCAGGCTTCCTCTTCAGTTAGTTCAAGAGCTTAACTTGTATCAAATTCCTGAAGGACTTCAGGATGACAACACAGACTTGTTGTCATATGAGTATGAAACTATGATTAAGCATACTCCCATAGATGACATGGATTGGTTTAAAAAGAGAAGGATTATTTTGCTGAAATCCTGCCCACTGTCTCCGGTAAGGACTAAAGTCTAGATTGATAGAAAGGTTCATGAGATGAGGAAGAATGTGGGTGAATCCTCTTCCAAAGACACCTCGACACCAAGGAAGGAGGAACAAACACCCGATTACGAGATATACGCATAGACTTCTCCTACCTCATCAAGTAAAGTCCCTGCATCCTCCACTCCCTCCTCCTCTACTCAAGTCTATCAAAAGAAGATGAAAGAGGTTAAGAAGGATCCTATTGAAGAAAACCCTCTACCAAGGCATTCGGAGCGCATGCGGGCCGAGAGAACATCATTGTTCTCAGTGAGAGTGAAGATAATGAAATACCAATTCCTGCAAATGCCTCAGAAACCCCAATGGATACAGATAAAGAAGTTCAAAGCACTAAGATTCCAAGCACCATTGATTCCTCTATTCCGAAGCCTCGGTTGCCCCACTCACATCTCGATTGGAGGCAATAGCGGTACATACTTTGAGTGTCATTGGTTCCCTTTCTATTGGTCCTCTTTCCCCCCTTCTTCCTCCTCCTCCTCTTTTACATGGGTGCAACCTTTTGTTGATAGTAGGAAGAGGAAGCCTTCTTCTCGGTTGACAGGACCCAACTTTGATGTTATGGCGGCCTTATTGGGCACTACTCCTTCCGCTCCTGCGAAGAAAGCCAGACCACTTCGAGAATAGTATTTGATGCTCAAGGTCAACAATTCCTTGAGATAGCTAAGCCCAAGGTTGATAAGCGAGTAGGATTTGCGGACCTGCGATCCGGAACTTTCAAGGATCTCGATGGGAGAGTCTAATCCGAGGTGAAATCCACAACCTCCAAGCTTGAGTCATCGGGGTCATTGAGAGGGTAGAGAAAGGATAACAGACTATAGTTCTAGACCCTACCCCATGACCGCACTCCCACCACCTATGATTCTCACCAAGATGAAGTCCAGAGCATCAAATATATACATAGGTATTCCATCTATGGAAGGGCTATGGAGGCCATGGTGGATGACATGCTTGTTTGCGTAGGTTAAATTTCATTGGTGAAGCCTTCAAGCTCAATGAGAAGGTAAATAATCTGCAATGAAGCTCTCCTCCACAATTGGAAACATGGATAAGGAGCTCAAACTTTGGAGCATTTGCATAGTAAACCTTCACTGATGGGGCGGATCGATGAAATTCTTTTTGGTGGCGAGTAAGGTCTTTGATGATGTGAAGGATAATTTGTCACAATCATGGGTATTCGGCATAGAATGAAAGATCCGAGTGCTGGAGGAGGCTTTGGGAGAACTCGATTTGGGAACAGTGGCGTAAGAGAAAAGCTTTCAAAACCCTGGTGATATATGCTTTTAAGGATATCCACTGTCATCTACATGATGAGACCTCAAGTGTACCTTTCTCCCTATAGGAAATCAAAGGTCAATTCATAGTTTTTGTCAAAGAAAATTTGTTCAAAGAGGAATCCATCACCAAGGAAAAGATCAAGGAAATATGTTCCCTCCACCTCTGCCATTGAGGAAGCGAATAAAGAGTACCATACACATACCGAGTTCGACAAAGAGATGGAGAAATGTTTGGGATCTTGGACCCAGTGCTTTGTCAACACATCGGTTCCACGTGGAAGAGACATAGCAGAAGCTTTGAAAAGGTTTAGATAGTGGATCCTCAAGTCGGTGGGCCCTTCCTAGTCATGAACACTTTCCTTCCCCTCCGGCTTCTCTCTCCTTCTTTCTCTCATTTTGGTTTTATTGTAAATTAGTTGGGGCTTTACGTTAAGTGTCCCTTAACTAATCATTCTAGTTAAAAGAAGTAGTTACCAAGTGTAACTAATTTGTCAAATTATATAATGGTCTATCTCCGCCATTTTCGGAGGAGGAAGAACTTGGCTTGCTTTTGAAAGTGTAAAGAGTAGAAAAGTAATCAATACAAAAGAAATTTCTTTCGTTGTTCATCCAGTCCTGTTTTTCGTTGTTATCCGTTGAATATTGCTAAACTATTTATTTTCATTGTGTCAAGAAGCTTTGTATTCTTGCAGATGTTATTTCTGGAACTTTGTGTCGTTGCAATAGCATCTTGTTGATTCAAATGCAAATGGTTTTATTCCAAACAATTTTATTCTCGCATGCATAAGGAATTACTTTGTTATCTATGATTCGGAAAATGTCTTTATGTCCCTTTCTACTCTGTCATTCCTCCATACTTTTGTATTGATGATCTTTTTGTTTTAAAACACTTTCATGATATCAAAGTTCCACATATAAACTATGCCTTGCATATATGTAAATAAGTTTTGCTTTTGAATAAGGGAACCTCTCCCATTAAAGAGGAGGGACTTCTTGTCCCCGACTATTGCTCTCAACGAAGTCCTTTTTACGACCAACACTAGCAAAAGAAAGTATGCAACAATCATGAAATTCCATATAGTCGCCACCAACTCATTGGACTCTCTTGTGCCAATGTGCTCTTATCTATCTTCAACAAAATTTTGTAGCCCTCAAGATACGCAAAATTAAGTTAATCAATTCGACACGTGAAACATCCTATGCATTATTCATTTTTAGGGCTTTCATGAAAACCTCTTACCTCATTATTTATAAACACCGGTAAAATCCACTACTAGTTTAACTGTTTACAAGGATCTTTTTAACTTATCGGTTCTCGGCTTTTTATGAATTGAATTGATTAAAAATATGAGTAATTTCTGATTTAAAATCGATCCAAATGTATTGTAAACCGATTAAAAGCGCATTTAAATTGCCCAAAATTCATTCAACTCGTTAACCATTTGAACCATCAGATTTCCATTTTACCCGATTTAATTATTTTCCGTAAATCTCCAAATCGATTAATTTTATTCCAAAACTAAATTATGAATTTTAAATAATTGAAATATACTTGAAATCTGAAAACAAAAATCGAAACACATGACTTAGGGATTGTTTACGGGGTTCGAATTCCTACATCCCCATGTTTGTTTAGAACTGATCCATTAATGTTTAAATTTGTAAAAAACATATAAAATATTTAATGAACCATATGAAACCTCCCGTAAGTCTCGAGAACCTATGATCTCAAAAAACAATCGATTTCACTCACTGTGTTTGTTCTCGGCTTTGCTTTGCCCAAAATTCATTCAACTCAATTAACCATCAAACCATCGATTTCCATTTTACCCAATTTAACTATTTTCCGTAAAATGCCAAAACTGAATAATTTTCTTCCAAAACTGAATTTTGAATTAAATAATTGAAAATATACTAAAATCAAAGCAAAAATCAAAGACACATCATACATGGATTGTTTACAGGTTCGAATTCCTACGTCCCTAGGTTCATTTAGAACTGATCCATTAATGTTTATATTTTCAAATACAAATAAAAGATTACAAATCAAATAATGAACCATACATGTCGAAGTCTTTGAGAACTTATGAGCTCGAAAACAATCGATTTCTCTCTATGTGTTTGTTCTCGGATTCGCAAGTGATTTTCCTTCGCTTATCCGTCAAAGCTATAGAGAAAAAGCTTTATAAAAATGGCATACGAACACTAAAATGGACAAACAATTATATCACCAGATTCATCTTTGAATTTTGGACAACTTCCTAGTTGGCTCCAAGACCTAGTTCGGCTCTTAAAGGTTTCAAAAACTATGTTTTGTCAAACCACTTTGTTTCGCCCCTTACACGATCCTGTAATTTTGTCTATTCAAATATCAACTCACCCAATATGAAACTCATCGAACTATAGTGGTGTAGCGCTAGGCTATTTTTTTAGCAATGTAAAGTTAGGGGTCAAGCCCCCCCTAATGCCGGTCCGGATCGGGGCCCCCGCCGTGGCCTCTCTCTCCCTCACAGCCTCTCGCTTGGTCAAAAGTCGTGGACGCTTCCACATCAGCACACGGCGCGGAAAAGCTTTCCCCTTCACTGTCAGAAGGGTCCTTTTCCCTGCGCATCCCCACTCATATCACTTGAGGCCGCCGCCGCTTCTCGTGACTCCGCCCTCGTGGGTACGCTGATGGGCCCTAGGCCCCCACTGGAGGATATAAAAAAATGGGCTCGTTTAAAATGGCAACCATGTGGAGCACTTGAAATAGCGGCTATGCCTAATGGATTCATCTTATTCTCTTTCAGCTTGAAAGAAGATTTCGCTAGAGCGTTGCTGGGAGGTCCGTGGTTCTTTGGCAGGCGGGGTTTTTATCTCAGGAAATGGTCTCCTGGTTTCAACCCACACACGGAATCCATGACCCAAGCCCCAATCTGGGTCCGCCTTCCGGGGCTTCCTTTGGAGTTCTGGCATCCGGCGGTCATTGAAGGTATTGCACTTTCTATAGGTTCTTTGATTGCTATAGATCAAGCCACGAAAGCAAAAACTAGATTTATTCATGCTCGTTTCTGTGTTAATGCTGATATTAGTTGCCCCTTGCCAAAAGACATTGAGCTTATCTCGGACTTTGGGAACTGGAGACAGCCTATTGACTATGAATACATTCCTCAAGCTTGTTCTTTCTGCAAAAAACTTGGCCATAGGGCCTCCAGCTGCCCCTCTAAACCCCAACCGAAACCATTGTCCCAAACCCTATCCCCAAAATTCAAGAAAAAATTTGTACCTAAATCGTCCTCCATTGAGATCCCGATCATCCCCACTTCTAATTCCTTTGCTCTCCTGGAGGATGGAGAAATCGACCAGCCCTCTGATCCTGCTGCTGAGACCCTTCCCCCCTCCTCTGTCCTCCTTCCTCTCTCCCCACCCCTGGCTCCTTCGATTCCAGCTTTTTTGGCTGCCTCTTCCCCCCCCCCTTCGCCACTTCCTGCTCCCTTTCCATCCCCCTTCCTCGATCCTCCTCCTCGATCCTCCCTCCCTTCCTCCCCTCGCCCGCCTCGTTTTTGAATCCGCCCTCTCCTGAGCTATCCACAGATGATTGTTTTAATCACCGTTTCACTAGAAGCAGCAACAAGAAACCAGATATAGGCTTGGAAAAAGTTAGAGGCAGAACTCCAAGCAGTGTTAAGCTTCAGATTGAAGCAGCTACAAATGTGGCGCAAGGAACCCAAAGTACTATCCCCATGGTGGTGGGGAGTAAATCCAAACAAAAGAAATGAAGATCATTTCTTGGAATATAAGAGGGCTCAACTCTCTGCAAAAGCAAAGAATCATCAAAGACATCAAGTTCCAGAACTCACCTGATATCATCATGTTACAGGAAACCAAGCTAAAAACTGAGGTTCGGCTTCATAAAATCTGGCCTGCGGCTGCATTTGAATCTCAACCTTCAACTGGGAACTCCGGGGGGCTTTGCACCTTGTGGAATCCCAGAATTCTTAAAGGGGATTGCCTGTTCAAACATCCCAATTTTCTATGTATCCTCTTTCAAGAAATTGGTACTGACACCTCCTGGATTGCTATCAATGTCTATGCCCCAAACTTGGAGAATCATCGTGGAAAACTTTGGAAGGATATCACCAACTTCATCGTTACTTGTGGTAAAATTCCAATTATCATAATGGGTGATCTAAATTGTCCTCTTTATCCCTCAGATAAACAGGGGGGCATGCCTGCTATGCCGGCTAGCATGGAAGCTTTGGCTGACTTCATTAGAGAAAATTCACTTCTGGATATGGATCTCCACGGTTCTTCTTACACATGGTCAAATCGTAGATTGGGCAGGAATCACATTCAATGCAGATTAGATAGAGCTCTTGGATCGATGGATTGGATTTCTCTCTTTCCGGACTTTTATCTCAGCTCCCTCCCAAGGGTTGGCTCTGATCACAGCCCCCTCCTGTTGAGCGCCAACCATATGGTGAATATCAAGAATCCTCCCTTCAGATTCGAGCTGGCTTGGCTTGAGAATAATCATCTGACCCCCCTGGTTGCAAGCTGGTGGAATATTGAGATTGAAGGAACCAATATGTTCAGATTTTCCAGCAAACTCAAAGAAGTCAAAAAACAGCTCAAAATATGGAAGTCTAAGGTCTTCGGCAACATCAAGGTTCGCAAGAAGGAGCTCTCTCAGAGCTTGATCAAAATTTCTGAGCAAATTGAGAATGTGGGAAGGTTGGACCATCTTCACCAACAGGAAATCTCCCTCCTCAGTGATTATCACAGCACTCTTAAAGAAGAAGAAACCTACTGGAGGCAGCGTTCTAGGGCCCTCTGGCTTGACCAAGGTGATCGTAATACCAAATTCTTTCATATTACTGCTTGTAAACATAAAGCTAGGGACAAGATTCGTGAGTTGGTGTCGTCTTCAGGTACTCTTCTTACCGCTGACTCTGATATATCCAATGAGCTTATATCCTTCTACTCAAATCTTCTCCATGCTGATCTGGCTCCTTCGGAACAATCTATGAATGAAATGCTTCAGCACATTCCTCATCTGGTCTCTCCTGAGATGAACAATAATCTTACCAAGCCTTTTGCTATGGAGGAAATTCATAAAGCTGTCTTTGCTATGAAGCGAGATAAAGCCCCGGGTCCGGATGGCTTTCCGGCTGCTTTCTTCCAAGTTTTTTGGGAAATCATCAAGCAGGACCTTTTCCTCGCAGTCAATGAATTTCAGATGAATGATAATCTGCTAAAGGAATGGAACACCACTTTTTTGGCCTTGGCTCCAAAAGTGCATATCTCCAAGGATGTGTCCAATTTTCGGCCCATAAGTTTATGCAACACGTCTTACAAGATTATCACTAAGATGCTGGCTTCCAGGCTAAAACCTCTTATGCCGAACCTCATCTCCCTCAATCAGAATGGATTCATAAAAGGTAGGCTTATTCAAGGCGGTATAATTACTGTCCATGAGGCCATCCACTCGGCCCTCCTTGCGAAGTCTCCTGGTATGATCTTAAAATTGGATATGCAAAAAGCCTTTGACAGAGTCAGCTGGCCTTTCCTAATCAAGACCCTGGAAAAATTTGGGTTCAACAAAAAATGGTGTAGCTGGATTTACTCATGTGTTTCGACCCCTTGTTTTTCTATTCTGATCAATGGCATTCCTGCGGGTTTTTTCAAAAGTAGCAGAGGTATCAGGCAAGGTGACCCTCTGTCACCTTTTCTCTTTGTTCTTATGGCGGATTCCCTCAGCAGAGCGCTGGATGCGGCAAAAAATCAATCCATCATCTCTGGTTTGAAAATCACCTCTAACTGTCCCTCAGCCACCCATAGCCAGTTCGCTGATGACACCTTATTGCTGAGTCTGGCTTCTGTTATCGAAGCTAGGGCTATTATGGATATCCTTTCTTTATATCAATCAGCCTCGCAGCAAACGATTAACTTCATCAAGAGCAGCATCTCCTTTTTCAACACGCCCCCCAGAGTTCAGAGGAAGATTGCTGACATTTTTGGTTGCTCGATTGTGGATCTCCCAACCTCTTATCTGGGCATCCCCCTCTTCCATGGTAGGCAATCAAAAATTATGTGGAACCCGATTATTGAAAGATATCAAAAAAAACTTGCTGCTTGGAAAGGTGCTCTCCTCAGCCAGGCTGGCAAGCTCCAGCTGGTGAAAGCCACTCTTCAGAATCTTCCTTCTTACTTTCTGTCCATGCTCAAAATTCCCAGCTCTGTTAGAGAGGCTGTGGAAAAAATTCAAAGGAACTTTCTGTGGTCTGGAACTGAAGAAAAGAAAAGGATCCACCTTGTGGCCTGGAAAGAGGTTTGTAAACCTACTGCTCACGGTGGTCTTGGTCTTCGGAAAATAAAGGAGATGAACGGGGCCCTCCTGGCAAAACTTGCTTGGGAGGTGGCTAAAGGCAATTCTTGTTGGGCCCGCTTGCTCCGTGCTAAGTATTTAACAAACAATGAAGACTTTCTCACATCCATCCCCACTAGAGGCTCTACCATATGGAACTCCATTTGTAGTTCGCTCCCCATCATTCGTGCTGGCACTAAATGGAGGTTCGGGAATGGGCGTCTCATTGATTTCTGGAGGGATACTTGGATTGGTGATGATCCCCTTGATCTCAACCCCTCTTGGGACCCTATCAAGAGAAGTATCATCAATATTCATGGTAGATTAGCATCTGGTTATTGGCAGAGGATAAATTCCATCCCCTCTTGGGATATCAAGGATTGGGAGGATATCAGCGACCTTCAAAGAGACCTGCTGTCCTCCCTTAGAGTGCAGCTCTCCACCATTTACATCCCGTATTCCCATAATGAAGATGAGATTATCTGGACTCTATCCACTTCGGGCTCCTTTTCAGTTAGAGCTGCTTATCTCTCGATGCATTGTGCTGACGTGGGCCCCCCTCTTATAAAATTCTGGCCTAAGGAGATCACTCCTAAAATAGGTTTTTTCTCTTGGCTCTCCTCTAAAAATGCCTTCCTTTCCGGGGAGAACCTGAAGAGAAGGGGATTTTCCCTTCCTACCAAATGTGTTCTATGTGCAAATGAAGAGGAATCCTCATCTCACCTCCTGGTCCATTGCTCTTTCTCGCATGATATTTGGCAGTGGCTCCTATCGAGATTAGGAGTTTTTTGGATCTTTCCGGATTCCATTCAGGATACTCTTTCTCAATGGTACTCCCCCTTCACTCATCCGATTCTAAAGTTGGCTTGGAAACTCCTCCTCCCGCATGGTTTATGGGGCATATGGAAAGAAAGAAACAGAAGAATCTTCAAAATAAGAGTCTCAATCCTGATCAGGTGGCTACTCTGATTGGCCTGGCTCTCCAAGAAAATATCAACCTGACCACTTGGTCTAAATATCAAGAAATCGCAGCTCACACACCGGAGTGGCAGCAGATTTATCCATTCCGTGCAAAAAAACCCATTCTGACAGGAATTCGATTTGCTGGCTTCCCCCTCCTAGGGGATGGAGAAAACTCAACACGGATGGCGCTTCGAAAGGGAACCCAGGTATGTCCGGAGGAGGGGCCATTCTTCGTTGCTATTCGGGTTTAATTGTTGCTGCCTCTGCCCATAATTTCAACTTTGGTTCCAACCATCGTGCGGAGGCCTTAGCCATCCTCAAGGGTCTTGAGATGGCTATCAAGGTGGGCAATGATCCCCTCCAAGTGGAAAGTGACTCCCTCAACATCATAAACCTCCTTTGTTCCAATGACCCTGGACACTGGTCGATTAAAAACATCATTGCTGATATTAGAAGCATTCAAAGATCCTTCCTTCAAGTCCAATTCCAGCACGTCCTCCGGGAAGGTAATAAAGCGGCGGATCTTCTGGCTAACATGGGTGTCCTCATCGAAAATCAGCAAATTTGGACTGAGAACTTCCCGAATGAACTCTGTCAGATTGCCCAAATTGACGCACTCCAATGCTGACGGGTGGTCTCTGAAGCTGACTGGGGTTTCGGCCTGGGCGCTTTGGTCCATTCAAATGGCGGCGATGAATACGGCAAATTTATTTGACATGACTCTTGACACGAGGTTCCTGATCAAGGCGCCTAGTTATGATGCAGCGAATCCCCGCACGAACGAGCAATATGCTCCCATTAATCATCCGAGGAGGTGGCGTCAGGGCTTTAATATATTTGCCGGTATCTTGTTCAGACTGGCTCTCGTCCGTTCCTATCTCCGACTCTGTAACTGCTCCAATATTCTTCTCATGGGGGGGCAATTGAAGCGCCTTGAGCCCGACAGTTGCGAGACGCTTAGGAATGATGGCGAGGTCTGGAATATCTTAGTGGAAAATGGGATCTCTACTTTTCTGGAAAGAATGTCTGGTTACTCGGCCTTAGTGTCTTATGCTGTTACGGCTTCGTGGTCGAGAGGGCGTGTTCAAATTGGCAGCACTAAGTTTACCATCTCAACGAACGCCATCGCTGATGCCACCGGGCTCCCTGCTGCGGGCGATATTTACTACAGGCGTTCCCTTCACGCCGAGATACAAGAATTCAACGCACCGGGGGATAGACCAAGGAAATATATGTCAGGATATACCCGCGACTCTCTGCCCTCGCCCTGGGATAGAGTGGCGGAAGCCATTATGAGGTACTTCACCATAGACGGTAGGTACCGTCTGGTTTTTGGCCCCCATCTGTTTATTCTCTCCCACCTCCGTTGGGGGAGAAAGATTAATTTAGCTGCCTTTCTTTTTCAATCGCTGGAGCACTCTGTTATGCTGGCTCGGGAGGGCGAGGGAGTCATCCTCCACCAGGGTCTTCTTTACCTTCTTTTCTCCGTCGCCGCTTCCCACACTGACCTGCTCCGCTTTCCTCCCAAATTGGGCCGCCGCCGCCGCTCCCCCTCCCCTCCTTCTCACCCCTCTTCCTCTTCCCATCGCTCCTCTCGGCGCCGCCGCCGCCTGCTCCTTTCCTCTGGCTCGGACTCCGACGTGGCCATCGTGAGCCCCCCCCGCGAAGCCCCCATCTCCGCTGCTGTTCCCCCCTTTCCCACCCCCATCTCGTGCCTCTTCCTGGAAGACTCCAATGCCAGTGGACGCGCTCCTTCTCCCTGTTTCTAGCCCGGGTCTCTCTGGTGCGGCTGATCTGCTGGGGCTTGTTCAATCTGCACTCGACTCCTCTAAGAGGAGCAGGGTGATATCAATCAATTTGTTGCGGATCCCCCCTCTCCTTCTGCTGGCTCTAAGGATCCCTCGAATGTTAAAGATTCCACTGCTGACACTCCTCTCTCCACTCCTGCTATGGACTTTAGCACTGCTGATATTGATGCTGATGAAAAAAGGACCAGAACAGAGCTGATATCATCTCCTCCATTCTGAGTAAGCTTCAGCGTGCATTCAAAGCTCTCAAAGATTGGGAGGACTTCACGAATTCTACCAGAATGGCCTTAGCAAACGACTGTTCGGAGCTTCTCAAGTTGGCGGATCTCCTTGCAAATGAATCGGGCTCCCCTAGAGCTAAAGATGTTGTTTCTGAGCTGAAGAAGCTTATTTAGTTGCTCCTCTTCTTGGCTTGTCTCTTTTTCGTTCTCCTTTTTGGAATCCTCGTGGGTATTTTGTTTTGGTTATACTATTGTTAAATCTAGCCTGATGGGCTTTTTGTATCAAGGTTGTGGGACCTTCTAAAACCCTCTCTTTACCCAATATAACAGAAAGCTCTCAGAGTCTTTTAGCGTACCGTAATGATCCTGGGAGATTCAAGGAAACCATGTTCACTATTTTGATCTTTTGATCACCTCCTCATCATTTACACAGACAATCATGCCGAGTCTCTCCATATACTACTTAGGATTTAGTGCATATGCATCCATGTGTAAAGGGGTGTTCAACTTCTCCCACCTCCACTCAACGATGGGCTGAACATGTTAATGTTAAATCTCTAGGGTGGGGTCGGGTCCCTTTTCTAAATAATGGCCTTCATTTGGCCAAGCATACTATCAATACTCTCATATATCTCACCGAGGTTAGGACTTTCAGAATCACCATATTTGATCACATTAAAAACTAGACATGCAATCGATGTGACATATCTCACATCTTTCTAAAATGTCTCTCTCACCACCACTACTTTCACCTTCTTCCCCTACTCGCCTCGGACCCATTCCACTTAAAACACTTTAATGTTGTGACCATACATTGTTGGGATTCTTGTAACTCAAGCATCCTATCCAGAAAAGAAAGTAGATGCAAAACATGTGTCCACCGACTTGAGGAATTGCTTCCTCGAAAATCTACAAAAAGTTTCAATGATGTATGGTGGTTGCGAGATGAACATATCTCTCTATAACTCTCGCCACTATATTTTTGAACTAATCAATTTGTCCAGTGTCTTTCGGTCTATTTTTGATCGTATGCACACAACATGTGGTTCAAAATATATGCTAGTACTTAAGCTCAAAAAGCTTACTAGTTGCCCTACAAATACATATTGCATCCGGTAATAACCTATACGATGTTGGCGAGGGTCGATAGTATCTCGCAAAATGGTAATTTAAAATTTTGCATCCTTCTTCTTTTCGAACAATCAGCGACCCTAAAAATAAGGACCCTCTTTTGCATGAAACAATGATAGTGATTAGTGGGTATTGTTTAATATCTGTCCACCCATCCATGATGATGTTCCGGATGATCTCCTCCATTAGTATGCTAACCTTGGAATAATTATTATCCAATATTTTGGTCTTCAACTTCGTTTCTCATGAGGGCACATAACATACATGTGTTTTCGATATCTTAGCTATAACCTTCCTTTAATAGGAGAGTGAGCAATATGAAAAGGGATGCCAATGGAATAAAAGAATGTTCCAATGGCATCACCAACCTTGTCTTTGCCCTTTGTATCATACATATCTACAAATGGATTGGAAGACACAACCTTCATCTTCCCCCTCATACTAAAGGCATCCACTTTAGTCACCTCAAACCTTGTTGTAGTATTTGAGAAAGCACTCCTACAAGTTTTCTAAGAATAATAAGGGGTGTCACCAACGCCACGAACTACTGAAACTTTCTTTGTGGTATATTCATTATACAACCTCACTATATTTTCCCTCTCTTCAAGTGATAGTTATCCCAAAAGGCCAAAACATTTCCACAAGATGTGTAATAAGTGCAAATTTAACCTAGTTATGTTTCCCAACCAAGTTAATACATATTTATTGCACTTCCAAGTTTTGGTCCTGTTATCACCAATCCGGCACTATGATAATTCTCCACGGGAACTCCTCGTCTTGTGATTATTTACTAATGCACAGACTTTTAGTTTGGTGGATGTAATCTGAAACACAACAACAAACATAACACAATAATACCATAGACTATAATACGAAGGAATGATGACAAATCTGAAATATAAGTATAAATTATAATATCAACATGAAATTGTTACAATCTCACCCATGAGGTAGTTCAAGTGTTACTAACTTCACTTGCCTTGAGAAACTTTATAATTACGCATCTTAATGGCTTCTTTAACACACTTACTCATAGAATATTTCTCACTACTTCCTTCTATCCTAAATGAAGGGGGTGGCCTCTCTTTTATAGAACTTTTAAGCCTATCCACCTTATCTCTAAGATAGGATAAGAAATCTACTCGACGAATCATATTCCATACCTTAACTCTTATCTTTACATGTAAGCTTATCTTTTAAGATAATATAAACCTTATCATTTCACATGGGTTCCACATTTTTAGAATTTTTACAAATAAAATACACAAAATATTTATGACCTCACTCATTGTCTTTATTACTAATATAATATTTCTAATTCCTAATCATGTAGACCCTACTTCTCTACTTACCTTAACTTTGACATTTTAACATTACCGAACCACTTACGACAAATATTTACTTTTACCACAACATTCTTATTGTATTTTGATTTGTTACCATACTATACATTATTGGCGGCGTTGTCTTGACAAAGCGTTGTTATATTCTATCGGACGCTACTACTAATTATACTTAACAACATCTTATTCCTAATACATACATTAATGAAATAGAAATTACGGAGGAAAATTTTAGTGTCGACATCTTCCCCCTTCCTAGCTTATACTCCTGTCTTCGGAGTAGACTATTTTAGTACTTGGAAAATCTTTAACTTGTCGTGGTTGACCCATTTCATAATGAAAGTGCCATCCAATTCCTCTAGTTGATATGTACCATTTTCATACACAACTGCTATTTTCATAGGACCCATCCATTTGGGAAGAAATTTTCTCTAACTTCTTTTTTTGTATCTGGAATCATATACTAGAACCAAGTCATTCACATGAAATGGAGACCAACGGATCTTTTGATCAAAGTATTCCTTCTGCATCATTTTCTTCTTATAGCTTGTATCTTTCACTATTTCTTTCATTTCCTTTAGTAAATGAAAATGTACCAACCTTTCTTTTACTAAATCACTTTCATCAATCCTTTCATTTTTCATAACTCTCACAGTGGGAATATCAAACTCAATAGGAAGAACTGGATCAATGCCATAAGCCAACTGAAATGGGGAGTATCATATTGCTGACTTTGATGTTGCCCTATATGCCCACAATGCTGCATGAATCCTTTGATCCCACTTATGTACTTGCAAGGCTGCATCTTTTACTAGAATTTCACACAACACAAAATTTGTTCGTTCCACCTATCCATTTGTGCTTGGCTTGTATGTTGTTGCCTTCTGTGCTTAATAGAAAACTTGTTGACTAAGGCTTCTACCACCTCATTAATGAAGTCGCTTCCTTGATATGTTACAATTTTTAATGGACAACCAAATCTGGTGACAATGCGTTCATATATGAACCTTGTCACTTCACCCATGGAAGTTGTTTTCAATAGCCTAGCTTTAACCCACTTGGTTAAATAATCTGTGGCAACTACAATATACTTATTTTGACGTGGGGTAGTTGGAAGTGGACCTACAATATCTATTCCCACTTTTCAAAGGGACTAAGTGGAAGAATAGGGCATAATGGAGTGATGAAGTCTTATGGTTACCATGTGTTTGACAAATATCACATTTCTTACAATAATTATAATAATATCTAAAAAGAGTGGGTCATTGATAACCCGCATCTAAGATCCTTCTTGTTGTAATTTGTCCAGAGAAGTGTCCTCCATATGTACCATTGTGGAATTCTTATATTAGCTCCTTCCCTTGATCACGTCCATTTGCCCTCTTGATCTTGTCCATCGTGTCCTATTCGAAATAATACTCCATGCAAAATAGAATATAGGCAGTCGACTTGAGTAATTTTCCTCTTAGTATTTGCATTGGCACCATCAAGAAACTTGAATTCATTGAGATAATTATAAATATCTATGTATTCACAATAGGGATTGTGTCAATGGATAACAATGTTGCATCGGGAAATCATCATCATCACAAGATGAACCTAAACCATCATAGGCTCGAGAGAGTGCATCTCGCATTGACATACTTCTTTCCTGGCCTATCTATAATATCAAATTCAATTTCTTGTAGCAAAATTATCTATCTTGCTATCCTCCCTAATGGGTTAGGCTTATTTACAATATATTTTAGAGCTCGATGATGCATTATAACTATAAATTTCTGCCCTAGCAAGTAACTTCTAAACTTTTTTATAGCAAAAATGATAGCTAGAGCCTCTTTTTTGATTCATAAATATAATTTACCTCAAAGACTACTCATTTGTCTACTCCCAAAGTAAACCTGGATGATCATTCTCATTTTCATCCTTTTGGCTCGAGTAGTTCGTAGTGCTTTGCATCTCGAGGAATCAATATACACAATGAATGGCTTGCTCTAATCTAGATTCTTTAAAATAGGTGAAAACACCAAAGCTTCCTTCATTGTTCAAAAGCTTTATGCTCCTTATTTCCTAGTTCATAAGTAACATCCTTTTCAAGAACTAGGTTAGTGGTTGTCAATCTTTGAGAAATTCTTGATGAACCTTCTATAGTAACCCACATGGCCTAAAAATAATCTTAACTTACTTTTATCATAGAAATGGTAACTCTTTGATTTTGAAACTTTATCAAAATCAAGTACCAATACCATCTCTGGATACAACATGCCCTAACAAAATACCTTTACAACATTCAAAGACACACTTTGTAGGGTTTAGTGAGGCTTGTGCATCATCTAACCTTTGAAATGTTGTCTCCATCTAGTGTAGATGGTCCATTTTACTCCCATAGATGTAAAAATCATTGAGAAATACTCGATGAAGTTCCCAATGTAGGGTTCAAACACCTTATTCATCAAACGTTGAAACGTTGCGAGCATTATACAACCCAAAAGGCATAATTCTATAAGAAAACATTCACCAAGGAGTGGTGAACGTGGTCTTCAGTTGATCTTTCTCTACTATACGGACTTGGTTATATCTGCTATATCCATAAGTAAAACTATAGTTCTCTTGGTCGCCTACTTCATCCAAGATCGATCTAAGAATGGAAGAGGGTAATGATCCTTCTTTGTTGCCTTGTTGAGCTTCCTATAATCAACACAAATGCGTAGTTTCCCATTATTTTTTATTGAGATTACAATAGGAGAAACCCATTCTGAATTCTCCACAATAAATATGAATCTTGCCTCAAACAACTTATCTATTTCTTCTTTTACGTTTTGAAAAATTAGAATTCATTCTATATGACATTTGCTTTATGGGCTTAGTACCATCTACTAGCTCAATAGAATGATCTACCTAACTTACTTGACGAGAATTCCTTGTAATCAAAAGTGAATAAGTGTATGTACCTTCAAAAGAGCCGGAGGTAGGATTCCTTCTCACTCTCCATCACAACATCACCAATCTTTATTTGTTGGAGACGATCAACAATTTCTTCTTGAGATAATCTTATAGATTCATGAGTCGGTGTGATTGGAAGGATATCCATGACCTGAAACATCAACCTCACTTTCTTCATCTTCGTGTCCACTTCACTGGTACTAAAGTAATCGAGAGGATGTCCACTCATCGGTTTCATCACTTGAATCTGCAGGTTACGCCTTATGATGCCGAGGGATCACGTTTATCTTCACTCTCTCTACTGCACGTCCAAGTGTTATGAAACATTCATTCCAGTAGTTTTTGCATGAACTCTCTTTAGCCATGGCCTTCCCAACAACATTGGGTACATAATAAGATATCATTTTTCATACTTGAAAGTTTACCACACATACAACACCCATATGAGATATTGCCACATTTGAAACAACATTTTTCTCGGTTTAGTTTTTCCCTTATTTAATGACCTTAACATAAGTGTTGAGGGCGATCAATTTTAAACCCAACATATTCATTACAGACTTGGTCATTACATTAACTGCAGCACCTTCATCAACAAAGACATCATAAATTGAAATACCATTACATAATACCTCGGCTTATGGAGTGTAGGGATCCGCCTCTCGCCTCTAAAACAAAGACCTCAATCTCCTTCCTTCGTCGAGCATTGAGTCCACTTCACAACTCCCGCCTCTTCTCGAGAAGACATAGCCAAAAGTTGACGATATGTAATATTTATACACCTTTTGGACGGATCTTCTAAAATGGAGTATGATCATTGTCCTTGTGAAATTAGAAAATCCTGCACACCCAACTTTCTTCTCCTTTGTTTCTTACTAATTTCTCCTTTCATCTTCTTAGGATCATTTCCATCTTGGTTATCTTTTTCTTTCTTTCTTTTTGTTACAAACATATCTACTTCATTATTTATGCTTATATCTACTACATCAAAATAATTCACATGTGTTTTTCCTTTATCATTATCTCTTGTTTGTACTGCATGTAGAAGCTCTATCTAGACAATTATACTTATAATGACCTTTTTATGACAACCATAATATACAACTTCATAAATATTTCTTTTTGGACCTCTATCTCCTCCCGAGAACTAATTTTTTTCCTTGAAGAAGATTAATAGTTAGGTGACTCATCTTCTTGAGCAGATATTCATACTCGGTAGATGTACTAGGAGAAAGATTTATGCTCACCGAGAGTGGTTGTGGATTTTGGACCAAAGGTGTTGGTGTAGGCTCTAATTTAGCAACAATTTCTTTGGGCTCCTCTTCTATGCTTTCTTCTTGCCTTCTTGCGATCTCATTTGCTTGTTCGAGGGTCATTAGGCGGTCATACTTCACTCGTTATCGATTTCGGCTTCATCCCAAGAATGAAGTGCTTATAGAGGAGACTATCCATGTCATTCATCAACCCATCCGCTAATCCTTCCTTTCGGATCTGGGCATTGAGCTTCCTCCTTAGGCGTAGAACATGAGCATAATAATCCCTTATCTTCTCCTTCTCTCCTTGGGATAGTTTTGTGATATCGATCATGAGATCGCATATTTCTATTATTCACAAATTCTTCAAGAAAACTTTCAGTTAATAAATTCCATGATTTTTTCACATTATCATTTAGTGTTTCAAACCACCTAAGGTCGAACCATCCAAAAAGGTAGGAAAAATTTAGTCCATTGTTCCCTTCTTATAAGGCTATTACAAATACAAGATCGTTTAAACTCTTGAATGAAAGAGGAAGCATTTTCATTAGATTGAGCTGAAAAAACAGAATCTTCTTTATTTTCAAAAATAACCACGGTGAAATATCAACCCACAAGTACAATCAACAAGACTTATATGCACAAATAATTGGAATCACTATAATAGAAAGTGACTTTACATCTTTTGATAGTAAAACAGGAATGACCACGGTAAACTATGGTAAAGCTTGACTTATGGTAAAACTGACTTTAATGTGGCAAACACTATTAACGATAAAAAGTAAATTTATTGTGGTAAATATTATTCACCGTAAAAAGTAAAGTTCTTGTGGTAAATACTATTTATGGTAAAAAGTGACTTTACCATGGTAACTACTATGCATAGTAAAAATAAGGTTACCCTCCAAATGATTTCTGACTAAGTGGGAATATCTCTCCAGAAAATCCACGAGGAATGGTCCTAGCAACGGAACCAAAATGTCATCACCAATCCGGCACTATGATAATTATCCACCGGGAACTCCTCGTGCTATGATTATTTACTAATGCACAACTTTTAGTTTGGTGGATGTAATCTAGAAACACAACAACAAACATAACACAAGAATACCATAGACTATGATACGAAGGAATGATGACAAATCTGAAATATAAGTGTAAATTATAATATCAACATGTAATTGTTACAATTTCACCCATGAAGTACTTCAAGTGTTACTAACTTCACTTGAATTCCAACAATAACTATGGGAGAAACTTCACAATTACACATCTTAATGACTTCTTTAACACACTTACTCATACAATATTTCTCACTACTTCCTTCTATCCTAAATGAGAGGGGTGGTCTCACTATTTATAGAACTTTTAGGCTTATCCACCTTATCTCTAAGATAGAATAAGAAATCTACTCACGAATCATATTCCATACCTTAACTCTTATATTTACATGTAAGCTTATCTTTTAATATAAGATAAACCTTATCATTTCACATGAGTTCCACATTTTTAAACTTTTTACAAATAAAATACACAAAATATTTATGACCTCACTCCTTATCCTTATTACTAATATAATATTTCTAATTCCTAATCATGTAGACCCTACTTCTCTACTTACCCTAACTTTGACATTTAAACATTATCAAACCACTTATGACAAATATTTAATTTTTACCACAACATTCCTACTTTGTACTTTGACTATTACCATACTATACATTATTGGCGGTGTAAATGCACCAAGCCGCTATTATCTTCTATCGACGCTACTACTAATTATACTTAACATCATATTCCTAATACATACATTAATGAAATAGAAATTACGAAGGAAAATTTTAGTGTCAATAGTCCCCCTAAAGTGTTTGATCTAGAACTTAACAATTTGAGCAAATCATTTGAAGGTTTCTTTTGTCAAATACACCTCTAGCATATTTACTCAACATCTTGGAGGGGTTGTTAAACTTGTCAACACTCCCATGTGAATTGTGAGTTATTATTTGTCTTTCTCCTTGCACATGACCCCGCCTCCGCCCGCCCCACCCCCATATAATCACTCATTTGAATATCACATTCAACTTCATACTTACTATTTAAACTCATCTTGGGACTACTATGATTTTAAAAAGTAATATAACTATTTTAAATTGTAAAATGACCCATTTTGATGTTTTTTTAAAATAACACAAGAAAACCATAATGCCCTTCTTTAACGCACTTTGCATTTGAAAAATAAATTAAAAACAACAATACAACAATGTCCTTTTTTTAAGACTTTAAGCTTTTAATTCATATAGCTTTTGCATTTTGTAAATAAAAAAATCAGATGTAAACAACAATGCCTTGCCCTTTTTTGTTTTTAACCCACTTTGCATTTGGAAATTTAAAAAACAATGAACAATGCCCTTGTTTAACCCATTTTGCATTTGGAAATAGAAAAAAAGAGAAAAACAACAATGTGAATGCATTTGTTTAACCCACTTTGAAGTTTGCATTTGGAAATTAAAAACTTAGTAAGCAAGAGATCATTATACATACCTTTTGCTCTTTGCTTTTACTAATGCTCTTGCTTTTGCACATCATCTTCTTCCTCTTAACTATTTTTCCTCATCTTTCTCTTCCCTTTAGTTGAGTGTGGTTAGAATGAGTGTGGATTGTGATTTTTAATAATTGTTTTGGAGTTATTTAGGGTTAAGGATGTAGAATAACACTCTAAGTGAAAATAATAATAAGAAAAAGATTTTAAAATGTGTTTTTTTTTTTAATTTGGAAAACGTTTTGGGCCGTTGGAGGTGTTGGTACATCCCCAAGATGTTCTTAATTGTCCCAAAGATGTTACGGCATCCACCACACCTTCCCTTTACATTTGAAACACCCAGAACATCCTAGGTGCATTCTAAAAACTCAAGGAATCTCCCTCGAACATTCTTTTGTTTTTATGGCTAGGACATTGTAATGCCCCTCCAGGGACACCAAGAAAAACACACCAATCATGACTAAAATTTTAGGGTAAATTTTTTTTTTGAAGTGTTTAAATAATACTATTTCATCTCTTAACCCATCCTTGACAACCACTAATTGGATGCTATTTTAATTTACCTAATTACACTAATACCCAGTCTAAACCCGCCTTTAATTATTTACCTATCTTTTATATTTACACACTTAATGTCTCTCTCTTTTAATCTAAAAAGAAAAGCCACATGAAAAACAACTACTCATTTGAAAATAGGAATAATTCCCCCTTAACCCTTGGTTTCCTTTTTGCCCTAATATTACCCTAATTTGCCTTTATCATCTCCTCTATTTGCTTTCACCTGTTATTCCCTCTTGGTTGGGTTTGTTTCTTCTTGCATGTTGTTGGGAGGAGACATTTTAATTTCTTTATTTTGTTTTAGTTTCTTACTTGCAGGCTGAGAGGTGGGTTGGAGGGAAAACTTGTTTATTTTCCTATGTATTTATATGTATATTTATACTTATTTATTTTAATTTGGAGAAAATGAAGGAAGGGCGGGGCGGATTTGTTGTTATTACACGCAGGTGGAGGGGGAGGAGGTATGGCTAGGCGGGAGGATGGAAGTGGAGCGGTGGACGGTAGGGTGTGGGGTTTGTGCAGGCGCAGCAGAGGGCTCGGGGAGGGACACGGGGCGTGCGAGGCAGCGTGAGGGGAGAGGAGGCGGGCGGTGGTGGCATGGGGTGCTGCGGGGGCGGCGGCCGGCTGAAAGGAGGGAGACAGTCCCGCAGCGGCGGGAACAGTAAGCGGGGTGCGGGTCGGTGGGGGCGCACCCCCACATCGTGTTACAAGGGTGCGGGGGTGGGGCCGAACCCTCCCCCTCTCGCCCCATATGATTATTATTATTTTTATATATATTTGGTTTAAAAACATATATATTATATATATATAATTGTCTATATTTAAACAACATATATATAATATAATATAAATGCATATAATATAATATAAATGCATATATAATAATATAAATATATATATATTCAAAGGATTATTACGGATTTATATATATAAACATACCTCTTTTGTAAAAAAGTATATATCTATATATTAAAATACAACTATATTCTATCTCAAGATAATTCATTTTCTAAAACAAAAGAAGTACAGTTTTTCTTTTGTAATATAAAAACCAGCAATATTTTTTTTTTTTTTACTAAAATAAATTGATTAATATAGTGGCTCTATGTTTTGTGTTAAAAGGAAAGTAAACCAGGTTTTTTTTTTTTTTTTTCCAATAAGTCTTATTCCTAAAACAAATTTACAAGGAGAACTAAATCAAGCATGATTGTTTAATATGAATCAAAACATAAGTTCTTGTAAGAAGAATGCAAGACTATTCTTATTCCATGCATCATTGTTACCAACAACACATTACAAGAGGGAAAAATTTCTTTTCAAATGCCCATGAAGATTATTGCATATTCTTAACATGGGAGATTTCCAACATGGAATGCATACATATTAACAAGAAGGCATATTTTCAAAAATATATATATTCTTTCATTTCAAAAGGAGACTACATATAATCACAAGTTATGTTTTATTCAATGCTCTTTACATAACTTTCAATACATCTCTTTTCAAACTATGCAATAACACATAAGGGAACAACTTAGCAACTACTTCCCAAGATTGAAATAAGGCTTTTAAATTACAAAAAAGAATACAATTTCTTACAAGTGGGTTCCACTCCACAAGGAAGATACTTTACAAAAAGATTGATCACCCTTCAAATAGCCATAGTTTGAGTTACAAAAAGAGGAATGCCAACAAAATGAAGGAGACAATGAGCTCAAGATGACAAGAGATTCCAAGCTTGAGATACATCCTTCATGCCTTCAAGAGATCCAACAAGGAGAAGGAGCTTGTTTGCCACCCAACCATAGGCATCATCACATGCCTATCCCAAGGTTGGGATGCATGCTAGCCTCCCCCAAGCCCATGGGAAAGAGGATAGCTAACCAAAACTTGCACAAGATGAAGGGTACACTAACAATAATACAAGCATACAAAGATAAGACACATACAAACAAGACTCCAAAATCTACAAGGAGGAGAACCCATGTTCATCCTTAAAAATGGGGAAGAGAGGAGAAAGTTCTCCAAAGCTATGTATCAAAATTATTTACACAATATACACATCTCCATATCCTCCTTATTGCTCCTTATTCAAACAAGACCCTCTTTATTCCTCCCCCTTTCTCCAAATCCTCCTTGGAAGGATTTTCAAACCCCAAAGGGGTTTCCTTACAAGAATGGGGAAGAAGATTCAAGCCAAATGAATCAACTTCCCCACCTCAACCATTTGAGGGGAAAAATAATAAGACCCTACAAAGCTTGTCCATCAAGCCTTGAGGATTGAGAGGGAAAATTCTCTCTCTCTTCCCCCACACTCCAAAACTCCATCATGCCATATGATGGAGGGAGTAAACACAAGCAAGCAACCAAAATCTACATTCAACAATTAACAATTCCAAGCAATCAATCTAACAACTAAAATAAAGCAACACAACAATAAGACATAAGAGCCTACCTCAAGGAAAGCTCTCCAAAAAGCTTCCCAACTTCAAGTTTTCTCCACCTTGACTCAAGCAAATCCCAAGCTCCAAATCACCCAAGCATCCAAAAGCAAGAAGTTCCAAAAAAAAAAGTCCCTCTCTTTTCCCATGGATGGGAATTTGAAGAGGAGCAAGCAAGCATCCTCACAAATGAGGGGGTGACATGTGTCACCCCTCTCCCTCATCAAGGTCAAAGATGCCAAAACAAAAGAGAGAAAGGGTAAAATTATCTTTTTGCCCTCTTCTCCCAAATTCCCTTAAATGTTAGCAAGACAAAACTAGTGGAACTTTTGATAAACACACAAATCCACATCCCTTACATGGATGTGACAAAACAAGGGGTAGAAAGGGAGGGAAAACTCCCTCTAGCCTTGAAAACAAGCCCCCTACCCATTAGGTAGGGTCCAAGGGCTCATTTTTATGTTAGGGGGACTCCCAAGCTACAAAGGGGTCCCCAAAAATGCCCAAAATACCCTAATTTCGGGTTTTGCATTTTTGGCACAAGGGTAGAGGGTGTGGGGACCACCCAAGGGTCTCACATGTGACCCTAAACCCTTGTGATTAAGTGACTCATTAACAAAATCTAAAATTTAAATGAAAGAGGAGTTATTAACTCCCAAAACAAGTTTACAACTTTACTAACAACCCTAAACAAAAATTAATAATTCAAAGCAAAATACTTTACATACATTGGGGTCACTCATAGTGCCCAAAATTAATAATCATCTATCCTAAGGCTTCACACAGTGAACATGGCTAGGACTCAGCCCGTGGGTTCTTGTGCAGTGCAAGATTGAGTAATGGCCTTTGAATCCCATGTTCTCCTATGAAACTGTCACTGCACACTCATTGCACACATTAAGCGCACTGTCAATACAATATAATTAAATGACATAGTAAGATATCAATGCATGCTAAACTAACCTAACATCCCTCGAAATCAAGATGCGACAACGTGCACAATTATATTCTATATTCCAAAAGTTAGACAAGATGATAAAGTGACATATAATCCCACCGTGCAACAAATATCCATCAATATAATTAGGTTCCAAGCACATCATATTCATTAGTTTCCATGTCATAACAAGAAAATGCGACAATAAAGAAATTAGGCTAAATTGGCGCTATATTTCCCGAATGTCACAAATGTCTAACAAAATCAAATATCTAAATATAATGTCCAAGATATCACCAATATTTGTCAAAACATGTCTATGAGCAAATAAACAACAACTACTTAAGAGCTATAAAAGTGTGGGCATCCTACTTAGAGTGGGGCAATGTTTCATTCTTTTCCCCATGCACCAAAAACTTCTTTGACGTTTGGGATGGTTTATGGATGGAGGGCACACATCCCTATGTAACATCGGTTGAAGAAGAAGATTTAGCAAAATAAATGAAAGAAGTGCATGATCAAGGGTGTGAACAACTCAAACAAACTAGTAAATAAATACAAGTAGTGTATTGATTTTGAACAACTCAAAAAGGAAGTGCATATTTAGGTTGGTAACTTAGTCCTTTCCCATTTGAAGAAACAAAGGTTTCGAAAGGAACCTACAACAAACTTGATTGGAAGAAGATTGGACCATGCCAAGCGATTAAGCAATTTTGGCAATTGTCTATTAGATATAATTGCCAAATGGCATAGATATCCCACCCATCTTTAATGTGATTGACTTGTAATCTTACCACAAGCGAAGACATTGTTAATATACACCTACAAATTCTCGACTAGAGGTTGAAGCAATCATTGAATCTCGAGTTAGCAAGAAGACATGAGGAAAAAGATATAAGAAAAAAATTGATCAAGTGGAAGGAAGCTACGTGGATGAGTCCATCCAAGATTAGTCATCATGGTTGGACATTGGATGAGTTCATTCATAATTCATGAGTTGGAGCTCATGCCTTTTCTCAATTGAGGATTCTAATGCAAGAGCATCTCGAAAAATTAGCAATCCACATAAACCAAAAAACCAAAAAAAAAAAAACTTGCATTTAAAATGTTTGACATTTTGTCAAACAATTATCCAATATTCAAGGTTGAGCATATTATAGACAACTCAAAGAAAAATGGAAACGTGGGTTTTTCTCTAGTGGTGTCCATAATGTTAGTAGATCCAAACTAATGTTTTTGAAAAAAAAAGTGAGAGTTAAGTGTTCTTTAAAAGCAATTCATAATTATTATTTTTTAAATGCTTCATATATTAATAGAAAACAATATTTACAAGGGGTTATACAAAATAAGAGAGGAGGCAATACATGATATTAGTAGATTCGGACTAGTGTTTTTGCAAAAATGAGAGATTTAGTTGTTTTTTGGAAGCACGCCAAGCAAATTTCAAACACATCGAACAATAGGAGATTATTGACTAGATCACTATTAAAAAAGCTTACCAATCATTGAAATCAGAAGAGTAGTTTGCCAAAAAAATAATGAAGTACAACAAGAGGTGGAGGAAAATTCATTAGAGGAAGAAACCAGTCAAGTACTGAAAGCGGCAAAAAATCACATGGAGGAGAACCTAGTACTTCATAAAGTCAAAATGTTGCTTCTAGAGGAGTCGTATACTATAATAGAGGAGGAAGAAATTAAAAAAGAGAAAGTATCGGAAGATCATTTGGTGTCATGTATTTCAGATGTGGTTAAGCTAGTCATAGGGATTTTGAAAACCCACAAGCACATGACTATGGTGGGAGGAGGAACAAAGCCAACACTCATGTTATACAAGTTGATGAAGAATCAATTGTATCCCTCATCACACTAAAGATCATGAACATGGATAAACACTCACGATAAAGAGAGTATTGTTCAAGCCAACAAAGAGAGACAATGAACCGCTGCAACCAAGAATCTCTTCAAGACTGTAAGTTGGGAGGCAAGTTTTGCAAAGTTATCATTGGCAGGTGGTAGTACGAATAATTTGGTGTCCAATGAGATGGTAGAAACACTTCAAATTGAAGCGGATATCTCAGCGTAATCCTTATAATGTGTCATGGCTTCAAAATTTTCATTAATTATTAGTAAATGTACAATGCAAAGTCGATTTTCAAATTGGTCATAGAAGGATGAAGTTTGGTGTGATGTTTTGCTCGTGGATGTGTGTCATGTTTTGGTGTGTACACATTGACAATTTGACACGAAATCCATACATGATGGAAGAGCCAACACATACACACCCAAAAATAAGAGGAGGAAGTTCAGTTTGAGCCCATTGAAGAAGTGAGAAAAATAGTAGAACCAAAGCTCTCCTAATCTTTGGCAAGCAATTCTTAAAAACAACGAAGAGACAAGATGAATGTTTTGTTATCATACCCAAATAAACGCATGTTGGCACACCAAAATAAGTGAAATACCAATTAAAATGAAGGGTTTATTGAAAGAGTATAGGAGATCATCTCCAACAATCTACCCGTAGGTTTGTTCTGCTAATCAAGAGTAATAGTCATCACATGAAATTGATAGGAGGATCAAGTTATCCACAAAAAGTAGCATATTGGTTGACACCAATAAAAATGAAGAAGTAAATTGGCAAGTGGAAGAGCTTCTTGACAAGGGGTTGATAAGATACAACCTTAGTCCTTGTGTTGTACACCAGCGGTGTTAGCACCAAAGAATTTTTTTGAATAGAGGATGTGAACTTATTCCAAAGCCAACAACAAGATTCTTGTCAAGTACCAATTTCTAGATTCTAACATGGATGATCACATGGATTGTCTAAGTGGAGCCAAATAATTCTCCAAGATAAATTTAAAGACTAGATATCATCAAATTAGAATTCAAGAAGGTAATGAATGGAAGATCTCCTCCGGGACAAAGGAGGGGTTGTGTGGGTGGTTGGTAATGTCATTTGGGGTATCCAATACACCAAGTACTTTCATGAAGTTTTTCAATGAAGTGTTGAAATGATTCTTGCTTAAGTTTGTTGTTGTCTACTCGATGATGTTCTTATTTTCAGTAGGACAAAAGCGGGGCATGTGTTTCATTTAATACTAGTACTAGAGAGACTAAAATAGGAGAAACTACTTGTGAATTTGAAGAAGTGTAGTTGTATGCAAACTTAGTTGATTTATTTATAACTCATGGTGCCTTGCATTGAGTTGAGAATGGATTTGGATAAGGTAAATACTATTTTGGAATGTCTTGCACCAAGAAGCATGTTCGAAGCTAATAACTTTAATGGATTGCTAGTTTCTATGGAATATTCATCAGGAACATTAGCGAAATTTGTGCTCGAAAATAGAAACTATGAGAGGTGAGAAAAGAGAGTTCAAATGGACAAAAACAACCGAGAAAAATTTGAAGATGCATAGAATGAAAGTGCCCAAATAGCCAGTGATGGCATTACCAATCTTTGAATTGATTTTGACATAAGTGGGATATCGATAGGTGTTGTTCTAAATCAAGAGCACACACCTATGGCATATTTTAGTGAGAATTTCAATGATGCAAGTAGAAATATTTGGCCTATGACAAAGAATTCTACACCATAGTGCAAGCTCTCAAAAAGTGGCAACGTCATTTATTGCCTAAGGAATTTGTCTTGCATATGGACCATCAAGCCTTTGCAATATATCAACAATCTGGGTAAGTTGAATCAATGTCATATGAAGTGGGTTTCAAGGCTATATATTTTTCTTTAAACATAGGAGTAGGAAACCCAATAGAATAGTTGATGCACTAACTAGAAGAGTTCTTTTGTTGAATAAGAATTCTACACCATAGTGCAAATTGTCAAAAAGTGGTGACGTTACTTATTGCCTAAGGAGTTTATCTTGTATATGAACCATCAAGCCTTTGTAATATATCAACAATCTGGGTAAGTTGAATCAATGCCATATGAAGTGGGTTTCAAGGCTATATATTTTTTCCTTAAACATAGGAGTTGGAAACCCAATAGAATAGTTGATGCACTAAATAGAAGAGTTATTTTTTGAATAATATGCAAGTAGGGGTAGTTGAGGATGATCACAAGAAAGTGTTGTATCAAGATGATGCAGATTTCAAAAAAGCATGGTAACGTATAAGAATCTAGTTAGCATGGATAGGACTATATGGCTGGATTATTTTCTACATAAGTATTTTTTGTTTAGAGGGCACCAATTATGTGTGCCCCAACATTATATTAGAGAGAACTTGGTCAAAAAGATGCATGGTGACATATTGACATGATACATTGGAATTGATAAGACCCTCGCATAGCTAGATCAAAGATATCATTGGCCCAAAATGACAACTAGTGTAAAGAGGTACATAGAGTGTTGTAGTATATGGCAGCTGCGAAAAGAAAGGAATCGAGACTACCTATTATAGAGAATCCCTAGGAGAATATCAATATGGACTTCATCTTAGGATTTCCTAAGACACAAAAGGGGAATAATTTTAGTTTCCCAATAATTGGTAGATTCTCTAAAATGTTGCATTTTTGCATGTAAGAGAACTAATGATGCTACAAAGCCTAGAACAATGTATGAGGGACAATCCTACACTCCTCGAAGTAGTAATAATAATAAGAGTGTGCGTAAGTTATTGAATGCAATGAAACAAACACACAACAATGTAATGAAATATTTTTTTTGTAAGAAATGCAACATTAATGCTAAATAGGGAAAATGCAAATATGTTCAAACAAGTGGTAAAACTAAAACAGACAATTGTTGTATCGGAAGGGGAATGTATCCTTACTAATTTTCTAAAGTTTTACAAAGGATTATAAATAGATGAGTTTGATGCCGAGTAAAACCAAGAAAATAGAGTAGGTGTTTCTTATGTGAGGGAAAGTTCAAACTCTTATCTATGGGTCTCGTGTTCCACCATAGTGGTTATAATACATATATACAATTGGAAGGGTATTTACAATTGAAGATGATCACTACGAGAGATGGTTATAGTCATTTTATATTTTTGCTAAAGTGTAATGTCCCCTTCTCAACACTAGTTTTCAAGACCTTGGGCCATCCACTTCCCTTGGGCTAAAGAGATTGAGCAAGGGAAGTTAATGCCATAATTTTCAATCGTTTTTGTGAGCTTTGCATTAGTTCAAAGTAATTTTCTAAGTATAGTCAAGTTAGATGAGAAATAGGTGAAAAGCCAAATGAAAATAAAATAAAAGGAACTATTATGTTAGAAGGAGGTCAATCCTCTTTAGGAGGATTCTACATGGTTTTTGGCATCATATCTAGTTATTTAAAGGGGTTGTTTGGCTTGGAAGAGGTTTATGCATACTTTGGAATTTATTCTCTTAGAGTTGGAGTACACTTTGCTTTCTCTTTCATCCATTGAGGATGAAAACCCTCTTGGAAGACCTATTGAGAACGAAACCTCTTAATAGTGGGTTGGTTTGAGAACAAAACCCTCAAACTTGCAAAGAGTGATCTCATAAGGAGATTGTATTTTGCTGAATTCAATTTTGAAGGCATTTCTAGTTGTTCCCAAGGGCACTAACGACTTTCCCTAAGGTGGGGTTTGGGGTTTTCTAAGGAACGACAACTTCAAATTCAATCATCATTGTGTTCCTCCTATTTTTAGAACTGAAATTTTCATTTATACTTCAATTTGGGGCTTGGAATTCTTCTTTTCTAGCCTTGTTTGTAAGGGTATGGGTAAGTGCATGGAAATGGGGGGCCAAAAGGGGGTCAAAAAGGGACACATTTTTCCTGAAATCAGTGAAACCTGAACTTCATCGAATAATTCGGCATGCATATGCTCAAAATTTGACAAAGTGATAAGAATGAGTACCGTAGAGCTTGAAATCTAGTTTCTAAACTACTAATTTTTCTTAAAATGGTGGAGATTAAGAGGGTCAAATGTGGTGTGCACACAAAGTATGTCTATTTTTGTGTCAAAAAGATAAGAACCTATTATGTGTGCGCCCCACCCCCTCCCCAATTTTTGAGTTCTATAAATTATTTTTAAAATCCCTTTGGTAGAAAGTTAGCTAAGACCATGTATGAGATCCCACTAATTTTTCATAATTTTTGGATGAATATATAATTTTTTATTAATTTTCAAAGTGCACATATCCCGAAAATGAAATATTTGTGTGTGCACCCCCATAACTTTGAGAAAAAAAGTCATTTTTTTGTTTTTTTAGTGTGTGTAGAATGGAGTTTAGAAAAAACCACTTTTAAAAAAAAAAATTGGATGAAAAAATCATAAATTGTGCACCAAAACGTATGCATAGGTTTTCACAAGAAAAGAAGGCACTAGTAAAAGAAATTATGGATGAAAGCCTTAAAATAATTGGATTTTAGAAATAATTATATCGTCATCAAGGTAAAATTGAGCTTGACATCGTAGTATAATTTTTTTAATAATATATTATAATGAATGAGATATCGGGGTGCACACGTGAGATTTTGATGTTTTTGTCAAACACGGATTTATTCATGGATTACATAGTCCAAACCTTTGGTTTGGATATCCAAGGCAAATCCAAGCCTATGGATTGGGAATTTCAAACCCAAAGAAGATGAAACACGCTCGTGTTCCTGTTTGTTATGTGGTATATGTGCTTATGGGAGGGATATATTTACTAAAATAAATTTAAAGTATAAGAAATAATAAAGTATAAAGATTAATAAATGAAAAATTTATACTTTATTATTTCTTATACTTTAAATTTATTTTAGTAAATATAAGAAATTAAGGTCACTCTGCACCTTATGGAACTAGTCTCACAGCTCCATCTATCACGGTTTAGAAGATGGTTTTTCATATTATAACCTGGTTAGTACATAGGTATTTTTCAGGATTTTAGCATTCAACCTAAAGATTTTAGGGTTTAAATTCTACAATCGATGTCTATTAGGAAATAATATAGTCATTGTTTAGGTTTTGGGGCATTTTAGATTGTTTACTAACATTTTTAGGAGTGTTAGATGTGTCAAAACTATATTTTATAAACCTCACAACTCCCAAAAGTAGCAACAATTTCTCAAATATATGGACTCATGCAATTTCTTATAAAACATAATAAATCAAAACACATATGTAAGTTTTTATCGATTCAAATAATCAAGGGAATGGTCATCATGAGGTCTGTGAAGGATCTGAAACATCATGAGGACAATGGGTGGTGAAAATCATGAGGTCTGTAAAAGATCTGAAACATCAAGAGCTTCATCAAGATTCAAATCATGAAGGGAATGGTCATCAAGAGCATGATAAGAGAAGCTCACCATGATTGATGGTGGAAATCATCTTAGGCTCACAACAATGCATATTTTATGAGAGTGTTTCTAAACACTTAATCAATGTTTGGTAATGAACACACATCTTACAAGTCATGGAGGTGGAATTTGCAGTGTTTCAATATAGTGTGGAGGTCAAGAACATGGAATTCATTCTCGTAAATTCCTCCAAGTTTCATTCAGGGATCAATCCTTCTATCAGAGGAGGAAACCTATCTCCATGAGGAGCAATTGAGAAAGAGGGTGTGTAGACATCATAAGCATGTTTCCACTCATGTGACATCTTGGGCAGGGAGGTGAATTATGAGATTAAGAAGAGACCATCATGTTTAAAGGTGAAAAGTGAGGCTCAATGAGTGAATTGATGATCATCATATCCTGACTCTACCATTGTGTCCAAATCTCTTCGAGAAACAAATAAAAATGAGCTAGTCATGCTAATGAGGCATTCAATACCATCATGTGTGCAAAATTGAGAAGTCACCTATTCTCACATGAGAAGGATATGATAAAGAAGTGTATGATCATCCTAAATTTGATTCCATTCAAGGATGATTTTGAATACTAGAAGGGTAAGAGGATAACCCAAAATGCAAAATTCAAACCATGAAAATCAAGCCACAATGTGAAATCTTGCTCCCAAATCTTCTTGAATCCCTCTCTAGGCCCCACGAATCCGGTGTCATGATCACCTTGTCCTTGAAGGTATTCCTAATGCATTAGGTGAACATGTATAAGTTAGAAAAAAAAGGTTTAAAAAGGTCTATTATTTCATTTATTAATGTGTAGTAAAAGACTAATTCATTGGCAAGCCTAAAAAGGCCAATTTGGCCATTTCGTAGGTTGTGTGCATCCTCTATGAGGGTTATGAAAAGGTCTTAAGTATCTAAAGGTGGTATTTGAAATCCTTGAAGGTGTTGGAAGCATTTTAGGAAGATTTAGGAAAGTTTTGATCATTAAGGGATAGTATGTTCAACAACGAGCTTTCAGGTGCAAGGAATGAGTAGTCAAATTGTGAACATTGACTTCTCCGGCTGATTCTCGGGAGCTCCGTAAGGATTTAGGAGGAAAACAAGTAGGAACTAAAAATCTTGAATAATCCTTTACATTTTAGGAGCATCCATTTTGATCTAAGGCCATCGAAGGTGATGTTAGCAATCATCTCATACTCTCAATCAATACATACCTCCCAAGAGTGTTTTTAAACACTTAATTAGTGTTTGTAATGAGCTCAATACATTGTGGAGGTCGGGAACATGTGATTCACCTTCAAGTTCTAATTCCACATGGATAAAATTGATCAAAAGGGTGTTCTCTTGCAAAGTATTAGAGTCTTCTCCATAATGGTGTGACTCAAGAAGACTCCTAAGTTTTATAACCCAATTCTAGGTAGATTTATCTTATAAGAATCCTTATCAGATGAGATAAATTAACCCACAAGCATTTACTAGGCCATCCCGATGTGTGTGCACAATTTGGTACAACAATTTTGAAGGAGGGAAATTCCAGATATCCAAGAAAAATTTAGTACAACCCTTTTCTAAGCAACCCCTTCCCTGTGGGAAGCTTACACAAAGAAATGTTACCCAATACAACTATCTTCTTTTTCCCATCGCATGGCAACTATTTCACTCACCGCAATGTTCTGTGTTTTACCCATTCTTATTAGTATTGACAAAGAGTATTAAACTAAAAAGGGTTCATTTGCTTCAGTAGGCGAGTAACATTCAAAGAGAGTCATCACAATTTGATGCCTTTCATCTATTGATATTTTGAAGGAGGGAAATGTCAGATATCCAAGAACAATTCAATATAAAGAAATGTTACCCAATACAACTATCTTCTTTTTCCCATCACATGGGAACTATTTCACTCACTGTAATGTTATGTGTCTTACCCATTCTTATTAGTATTGATAGAGAGTATTCAATTGAAAAGGGTTCATCTGCTTCGTAGGCAAAACATTCAAAGAGAGTCATCACAATTTGATGTCTTTCATCTGTTGATATTTTGAAGGAGGAAATGCCTAGATATCCAAGAATAATTTGGTACAAAGAAATGTTACCCAATACAACTATCTCATTTTTTCTATAGCTTGTGAAATATTTACGAGCTACAAGAGTGTTATAAATTGAGAATAACAAGTCCAATGGTATTTTTGGGTTTTGACATATTAGGATACCAAGAAAATTTGATCATTTTTACACTCTTTTGAATAATTATTTCAGTTTCAAGCTATCGGGAATGACGGATTCATTCGAAGAATAGAGCTTGATATGTCTAGTGCTTGTGTAAGCTGACAATTTGAGAGGATTTCTGAGGTTCAATTTTATTTTCCAAGATGCATTACTCCAATGTTTGCAAATGTTTCTCTAGATGCAACAACATTCTGATTCATACACTTGATGATTCCTAAATGTCCAATCGCCATTGCACGTAGTCCTCAACCCTTGGATACAGGGGACACAATGTTACTTGGCTTCCATTTATAACAATAGAGATATTTGTAAATTCATGTTATGACCTCTAAATCTGTATGCATTTCAAGTTGTTTGGAAATCACATCACACCCTTCACTAGGCTTGATGACTACCCTATCTTTTTTAAAGTGCTTTTGAAAGCATCCATGGGTTTATCATAGAAGGAATTATCAATGAATGGAAGGTCACTAAGTCGTAGGCTAGCTGACTCCCATTTAGAACTAAACAAGAAATATTTACTAGGTGATTGATAACCCCTATGTGTTCTTAGCCATTCCCCTATTGCTATGCTTATTTTGAACACTTCAGGAAGTTCTGTCAAATTTTCTATCCATTCCAGTGAGAAGAATAGAGATTTTTCTTCTCCAAAGGAGAGGATACTACAGGAATTTGGTTTTGATCCTACACCTCCAGCGTTGGTATATTCTTTATGTTTCTTCCATTTCCTTTGAGATTAATTTTTGTGTTGCGATGGTGGCCATAAAATATGTATATAGGGAGCTCTTGAAGGACCTATTTAATTAGGATGACTCTAACCTACCAATGATAACTAAAGAGGTCAGTCCATTGGTTGGTTCTTGCATTCATAACAATGTTGTGCCTTAATAGTTTTTAGGATAGGATTATCTTTGAAATTTTAAGCTATAAAATTTATAGTTACAAAGAAGCATGAGAGAGATAGAGAGTCAAAGAGAGTAAGAGAGAGTGTGTGAGAGAAAGAAACAATGACAAAGAGAGCGAGAGAGTGTGTGAGAGTGAAAACAAGCAAGAGAGAAAGAGTGAGAGTGAGAACATGAGAGAGAGACAAACAAAGAGAGTGAGAGGTGGGTTATAAAGCATCTAAAGCATATGAGGGTGATTTTGAAGGGAATTGAAGGTATTTGACAAATTTAAGAAATTTTAGGAAATAAAATATCATTCAGGATCCATTTGTTCAACATTGGGTATTCAAGGGTGTAGGGAATGAGAGCTTCAATGGTGAATGTTGTCTTCTATGGAAGATTTTGGGAGTTCCCGAATGAGTTTAGAGGAAAACAAATATGCATAAAAATGTGTAATAAACAGTCACTTGGACAATAGGTGTAATCAGGAGAATCATGAGGTCTGTGAAGGATTTGAAACATCTATAACCTCATTGAAATTCAAGTCATCAAGGGAATGATAATCATGAGAAAGGATCACCATGAGTGGTGATGGTAGTCATCTCGATCTCACAAACGGTGCATATCTCTTGAGATTGTTTGTAAACACTTAATCAATACTTGACGATGTGTTCATGTCTTGCAATTGAGAGAGTGGCTTTCACAATGATTCAATGCAATTAGAGTTCAAGAAGATGGATCTCACCCTCAAACATTCCTTCAAATCTCATTCAGGGATCAATCCTTCCATATAGAGGAGGAAACCTATTTCCATGAGGAGTAATCGAACAAATATATGACCAGATACTAAAAGCATTTTCCACTCATGTGATATCTTGGTCAGGGAAGTGAATTGTGAATTTAAAAAGGGTGCCATCATGTTCAAAGGTGAAATGGGAAGCTCATGAGTAATTTGAGGATCATCATATCTTTACTTTGTTATCATGTTCAAACCTCTTCAAGGAACAAGCCAAGATGAGATTATCAAGCTACCGAGGCATTCATGACCATCATGTCTCGAAGGATCACGCATCATCTATCTCCGTGAGAGGCATATGAGCAAAGAGGGGGTATGAGTATCTGCAAGTAACCAAGGAGAATTTTGGAGTTAGGAGGGTAAGGGGATGATCTTCATATAGAGCACCATATATGTAAGAATGAGAAATCATTTGAGTTTCACTTGATCTCACTCACTTGGTAGTGTTCTTAAACACTCATTTGAACCTTGTAGTGTGATCACACTTCGAGGAGGAAGGATATTACAACCACTTCATTTCAAGTCTAACAAGGTGGTCACATGAAAATAATCTCATTCAATGATAAATCCTTCCATCTACATGGTGAATACCTATTTTAGTAAGTGATAGATAATCAAAAAATGGTTTGAGCATCATGGAGTTGATTTGTGATCACTAGGGTTAATTGTGGAGGCCTTGAAAATTAAGAGATTGATCCTCACTCTTGCCTTGTAATTAGAAGAGAGCATCTTGTTCCCATCACAATGTAGATCTCATAACAATGTTTCTAAACACTTAAGTCATCACTTGAGGTTTTAGAAACATGATTTCAACTCATGGTAACTCATTTTTTACCACTTTTTCATGTTAGAAGTTTCATCACTCAAAAACACAACCAAGGGTGTTAGGAAGGTGTTTTCAACTCACAAAATTTGGCCTTGTCCTCATGAGATCCTCACCCATGGTAAACAATAGTCTATTTATGAAAGTACCCATTCCGAGAGGTACTTATCAAAATTTACAAATATTCACCTATCACCATGTGGTGACTATCTCTCTAGATCTTGCAAATTTAGGGCCATTTTTGTCTAGAACCTAAAGGGGCAGTTGTATTATTTTGAAATTCTTCATGAATCCTTCAAGTCTAAGATAAAAATAGATGTTACCAAAGCATGTATAGGATTCACATATCTTTCCATTTCCTATTTGTTTACCTCCTAAATCCTTACGGAGCTCCCAAAATCATCCAAAGAAGTCATATTTCACCATTAGAGTGTTTTTTCCCTGCACCTAGAAAACCCGTTGTTGAGCAAATTGTCCTTGAATGAGCAAACATTTCCTAAATCTTCCTAAATTTCCTCCAACACTTCTAAAAGTCCCCAAAACCTAAACAATGACTATATTATTTCCCAAAATAGACATCGATTGTATAATTTAAACCCTAAAAGCTTTAGGTTGAATGTTGAAATCCTAAAAAATACCTATGTACTAACCAGGTTATAATATGAAAAACCATCTTCTACACTATGACAAGTGGAGCTACAAGACAAGTTCCATAAGGTGGAGAGTGACCCTACTTTCTTATATTTATTAAAATAAATTTGAAGTATAAGAAATAATAAAGTATAAAGACTATTATCCCTAAACCATTTTTATACTTAAACCATTTATTTTAGTAAATATATCCCTCCCACAACCACATATACCACATAGCAAATAGTAACGCGAGTGCATTATAACGTGCTCGCATTTTAGGCTTGGTAATTACCAATCCTAATAATTCATAACACAATCACGCTTTCCCAAAATGTGCTCGCGTTTCGCTTAAAATAAAAATGTGTCCATTTTTTGGCCCCCATCTCCATACACTTACCCGTATTCACTATTGTTAATTAATTTCCAACCGATATTAAATTGGTAAAAATGATATATTTTCCAAAGTGCTTTTCTCTTGCAATCGTTTCTAGATTTGAAGAATAATATTTTGAAGGGTTTCTATATTATTTATGAGTAGTTTGTGGGTGATTTCTATGATAAAAATATATTTACTGTGTCGCTACTAGGGATTGGGAAGTTAGTTTCAGATTTGCTTCATTTATTATTTGGATTTATGTAAGTTCTTTGGTTTTCAATATCAACCGGAAAAGGGGCATTACGGTGGTATCGAGCATCGATCTTCCTACTTGTTGTGTCAAAAGCTAACATTTGAGGCAAATCTACAATGGACACATGAGTGAAAGGGAACTTAGGAGAGAGAACATGGATTGGCAACCTAAGTTCTTACCAAAGAAAGAAGTCATTCTAGATGTTGAAACATGACATTCGGTGGGTCACAACATTGTGGCCAACTATGAGGAGTATAGGGCTCTTCCAAAGGAGATTCGTGATGTCATTTCGCTTGTGGAGTTCATAGGAGTAAGCAAGGGTAGGTCAAGGCCCGAGCCTAGACCTCAAGCACCACAGAGGATCTTCAACATGCCTTGGGGAAAGTGACACTCTCCACATTTGATGGTTCCAACAAGGGACAACCGATGCATGGATGAAGATGTTGGGTTAAACCCTAGACCACAAGAATATGCCAAGGAGCCAAACCCAAAAGAGTTTCTCTTGAAAGAAGAAAAAGAACCAGCAAAGGTAGTGGATACATCAACACCTCAAGAGGTCAAGGAAGAAATCATGGGGCATGAACCGGGAAACGAAAAAAAGTTCGCAAGAGGGTTTTCGTGTGGAGTCCCAAGAAGACCATGTTGAGGGGCATGCACATAAGAAAAGAGATTTACTGATGGCTAATGTTGATTTTTAGTTAGCTAGAATAATTAGAATAACAATCTATAAGAAGCAAGTTAGTGGTGTTCATGACTTTAATGAGAACTATGAAGATGCTTCATACATGTGTCAACAAATTATGGATGAAGTCAAGGCAGAAAGGGATTCACTTGTTAAATGTGAAGAGTCTAAGAGGAAGGAGAATGTTGATCCTAACTCAAAAATTATGAGTCATAAGGATGGAGGTATGAAAGATATCTTAATCATTCTTCATTAGGCAAATGAAAGTGAGTAAGTTGTGGACAACCAAAGGTATGAAAGTGTTGTGGTTTTGTTGCTACCTACTATGTCTTTCAGAGGTGTTGTCATCATGGGCAGCATGTTGAGAGAAATGATTTTATGCCAAGTTTGATGCCTCATGCACAGAATTTTTTTGTTTGTTGTGAACAACATAGTGAAAATAATTATAGAATGAAGAACGCTTTTTAGTGGCAAAGGGCACAAAAATACTTTCATACAAGTTCCAAATTGCTTGTACATGACAATTTGGGATCCAAGTGATCCTTGGAGAGTTACAAAGGATGAGATTTGGGTAAAATGGGATCCCTTGGTTATGTGTTATCAACTTAACGTAGAGAGGGTATGGATATTGGAGTTGTCTCCAATTTTTGGGTTATTTTCAACCCCATTTCCCGTTTCTCCCATATACATTTTGTTGATATAATGAGACTTTGTCACAAGAAAATTCATATTCCACTTACAATGATTGATGAGGTCTTGGTAGTTGTTAAAAATGGTTTCCAACCACCATAAGCCCTAGGTTGAGTAAGAAAGTATCATGCTATAGTTAGGGTATGATGCTCTTTCTAATTTCATATGTTGGAATGATAGAACTTTCCTTGGACATAGGTAGATTGGCAAGTTTGATGAATTTCTCTTGGTCTAACATGATGTATGCAAGGGGTGGACACAAGGCAAATCCCACATTTTTATTTTTAGAATAAGAAGCTATATCATAGAGGTTTTCAGCTCCTAATCCATGCACATGCTCTTAGAAGAAGTCTTCCAATGAAAGTGGATGTTGAGTTCATGAATTTTATATTTGGAAGTGAGCAAGATGGATGTTATCTTGCTTCCCGAGCATTGTAACCCAACTAGAAATTGGTGGTATGATTGTAAGTAGTAGAAGTCATGTTTTATGGGTTTTAAGACATGCTGTCATAAAAATTGTATTGTTTCTATAAACATTTTCATTTTTCCCAAAGACTTTGTTTTCTACCACACAAATGAGGACAATCGTGAAATGAAATAATTTTCAATCAATAAGGGGATGTTTCATTTATAACATTGTCATTGTAAAATTTCATGAATGGTTTTCAATGAGACAATGTGAATGAGTTTCCACACATCCAAAACTTGAGGGGAGGTTATGAGATGGTTTCATAAGCAATGAGAGAAATTTGGCCATCATTTCTTTATAAGGTATAATGAAGTGATAATGTGAACTCTTGTTTTCTTTAATTTGTTTGTTCTATGTGCAGGTTCGACAATGGAGAAAAAGGAAAAGTGTAAACAACTTGGAAGGGAGGTAGAGAGTATGAAGGAGAAAGAAGACAAGGATGTGATAGAGCAACTGAGTTTGTTATCGGCTCAAGTAAATGAGGAAGAGTATGAGGTTGCAGTTGGTGATGATGGGATGGAAGAGATGCTTCTCCAAGCATTAGAAGCACATGGTGACAAATATGGAAACAATGATGAGATGATATCATCATATGACAATGCAAGTATATCAAGACAGCTATGGACCTAATTTCTAGCACTAATGTTGTTGTCATCATAATTATCAGCCATCACACCACTTCATGGGCACTCACACAAGTGATTTGGCAGGGTTTCCAGTCATGGGAAAGAATATTTTCTAGTTGGTGACGACTAATGGAGAGTTTTCAGTCCTTGTATGGCTACCTACCACTTCTACATCAATCACATTACTGAATTTTGCATGGGTTTGTCATATTTATATCATTTCTATATTGTTGGTCATAATATTTTCAGTCATGAACAATTGTACACTTGTGCAATTTGAGAGGGTTTCCTTGCATGGTAATGTTAGTGGAGGGGCTCCACTATTGAAGACAATCCTCCCAGCCATCCTAGTGTTGATTTGGATGGATCCCAAGTGAATTTTGGTTGTTATGACTTATTCTCAACTTACATGCAAGTTGTGTTGTGCCATGTTTTGGAAGGATCATCCCCCAATAACATTATGGGACCTATTGAAGCTCGTGGTTATTGGCATGAAGAAAGTGTTTGGGATCCTTCGCCACAAGAGAAGAGCAAATTAGTACCTCGGGAACATGTTAGTGAGCACTTAGGGCAACGTTTGGCCTTAAAGGAATGTATGAAAGATCTTCTCATGCTTTGGGGAGAAGGCTTCATTAAGGCAGAGCATATAGATGTGGGTGATGAATGGAGTAGACTCCATGATAATTGTTGGCAGAGGTTGTTCCACTTGGCATTTATAGGGTTTAGAATTTTTGGTATGATGGTACTTGGGCATGTGAGCTTGCAATTGCTCGAGGGTATGCAATTTTGGGAGGGAGGACTGTAATGTTCCCTTCTCAACACTAGTTCTCTTTGAACACCTTGGGCCCATTCCACTTCATGTGGGCTAAAAGGGATTGAGTAAGGGAAGATAATGTCATGATTTTTAGTTGTTTTTGTGAGCTTTGCATTAATTTAAAGTAATTTGCTAAGTATAGTCAAGTCAATTTGGGAAAAAGGTGAAAAGCCAATTGAAAAATAAAATAAAAAGGAATTATTATGTCCCTAAGGAGGTTAGTCCTCTTTAAGATGATTCTATTTGGTTTTTGGCTCCACCTATAGCTATTTAAAGGGGACACTTGGATTGGAAGATGTTTATGCACTTTGGAATTTACTCTTAGAGTTGGAGCACACTTTGCTTTCTCTCCCATCCATTGAGGACAAAACCTCGATGGAAGACCTACTAAGAACGAAACCTCTCAATAAGTGGGTTTGTTTGAGCACAAAACCCCTCAAACTTACAAAGGGTGATCACATAAGGAGATTATATTTTTCCGAATTCGGTTTTGAAGGCATTTACATCCCTTCCCAAGGGTGGTGACTTGTCCTAAGGTAGAGTTTGAGGTGTTCTAAAACATGACAACTTCAACTTCAATCATCATTGTGTTCCTCCTATTTTTAACAACCTGGAATCTTCATTTTTACTACGATTTGATGCTTGGAATTCTTCATTTCCAACCATATTTATAAGGGTATTCATTGTTGTTAATTAATATCTAGATAGTATTAAATTAGTAAAAAAATCAATGCTTTCTCTTGCAGTCATTTCCGTTTTTAATCCATTTTAAAGGGTTTTATATCATTTACAACAAGTTTGTGGCTGATTTCTATGATAAAAATATAATTGTGGCTGGTTTGGGAATTTAATTTCAGTTTGCTTGATTTCATTGTTTGGATTCGTGCAAGTTCTTTGGTTTTCAATTTCAGCCCTAAAAAGGGGCATTACAAAGGATTATGAATAGATGATTTTGATGCCAAAGTAAAACCACACAAATCTAACAAATATTTCTTATGTGAGGGAAAGCTCAAACTCTTATCTATGGGTTTGTGTTCCACTATAGTGGTTATTACAAACACACACACACACACACACACACACACACACACACACAAACACACATAAGGGAAGATAAGGAAATTCTGAGTTGATGATGCTCTCTATAGATGTGGTTATAATCATTCTATATATCTACTAAAGAGGCGGTTCAGATTCAACAATTGGCATATCACTAATATCACGAAAATGCTCGTGACATTGCCTAGTGTGGTTTGAGCCATCTTGTGTGCCACTTGGCAACATGGTGTCGACAAGTGAATGTTGAATTAACATGGTATAATGCAAATCCGCGGTGAAAAATGGCATGCAAAGAAGCAACACATGTGTGTGATGATACGTGGAAGCCGCATGAATGTACCACACAACATTGAGGTAGAGTTTGCAGAGACTTGTGAGGAATTGCAAAATTTGTGAATGCAACGGGATTGGTTTATGCAAGATCAAGAAGCCACAAAGGTTGTGTGATGCAAGCGCATTGAGCTGCGCAGAAGTTGCGTGGTATGCGAGGGATTGTGCAAGAAAAGCATCAAAGTGTCGTGGGACTTAGTGAATGATGTTAAGAGCTAGGAAAGTTGTGGAAGAGGAGGTCATGACAGATTGATGCAAAAGGTTGCGCTCGATTTTGTGAAGTTGTGTTATTTCTACCATATTTCACAAAGGAAAGGCAAGTTCAAAAAGGAGGTGAGTTGTGTGAAATGCTACAAAGAACTGGGTCCTCACCATGCACTATAAGGGTCGTGGGTCGAATACAATGGATGTTGGGAGTCCAAAGTGGACCAATACGTGGGTGAAGAATGTGCGAGTTGAACATGTTCACAATGCAAGAGAGCAATATAGGCATTTGTGAAGTCCTTGTCAATCAAGTAGAGGATTCCCAATCTAAATAATTGTGGCCACACATGTCCAATACTATGATGAGCGCATTTCCAACCCTATAAATAATCCCACCTGTCACATGGGTGACTCAAGTTCAATCCCCAACAATGGTGCCAAAATGTAGACTAAATAGTCTACTAAGAAACTAGACATTTTCACAATAGCATAAATCAGACAATGAATTCATGTAACAATGTAATCTAATAAGAGCAAATATCACTTTGCGTTTCTTTGAATATTTTATTACAATTTTCTTCCGCTTAAGAAGGATCTCATACAAGTGCCCTTACCATCCGAGACCGAAGTTATTTAAAGGTGGGCCTAATGGTTGATGGTTCAACCGACCATTACAACCATCATATATGAATCTAATTAATTTATAGACCTAGGAACACCGATAATAACATATAAAAATATGCCATCTATAAAAATAATAATCATGAATCTTTTTAACCAACAACAATCGGCTAAAGCAATCTGCTACTTTGTTATCCTTTCCCTTCTTGTGCTTGATCACGAGATGGAGTCAGTGAATATAAGTCGTCCACTTCATGTGTTGTGCATTCTCCATCTTGTTTTGTATTTGTAGAAGTGAAGTGGCTTATGATAAGAATCGATAATCATCTCCTTGCCCAAGATGTAGTGTTGCCACTACTTAATTGTTTTGCACAATTGTTTACAACTCTTTTCATGGGTAGAGTTCTTTGCACCGTCTTTAGTGAATGTCTCTAAGTGATATGCAATCGGATGTCCATGTTACATGAGCACCACACTAAATGCATAGCTTGTTGCATCGGTGAAGTTCAAAGGTGTGTGCGATATCGTACATTCGTAAAAAAAATGTTGACCGAGGCATTGCTTGAGTCCATAATGTTAGTGGATCTAGACCATTTTAGCAAAAACGTGGAATTTAGGAGTTCTTTGGTTTCCATTTTCTACACCTCCATGTGACCAATTTGAGGCATTCAAATCAAAATAGATGTTGTTGGGTATTCGATGATGCATGAAATTTATTATCATAAGAAAATTCCTAGTTTTTTGGTCAAAATTTGCCATCTCTAGATACTAGCAAAAAAATGCATCAATAGTAGAATCAAAAGACTTTCCGGAAGCCAAAAAAACATGGGAAGGAGAACCAAGCTATTGGACAAGGAGTAATACGTTAAAAAGCGGGACTAAAAGGGGTTTTTTTTGCATTGGGGACTAATAGAATGATACCTCAAATACCAATGTTTTAGCATGGGAATGATAATAAAACACCAGATTTACACAAGCTAACAAAGAATGAAAATATTTTTCCCATGCAAGGAAAACTGAAAAAAAAGGTGAGAAAAACAAAGCATCGTGTCCAAAAGGATCCATGAGATGTTAACCCATTCTAAGCACATATGTGATAATTTATATGCAAAAGTTGTTCTTAATTATTCCATTTAGATATATGTTGATTTCATTTAAAGACTCCTATAGGATTGCAAATGAGGAGTTCGTAAGAGGGAATGGCATTTATTTATTGAATGTAAAGTTATATATGGTATGTGTAGAATTTATGCATGAGTTGTTTCATGTGCAAGTAGACCTATGAATGTGAATATGAAGATGAAGTGCATGTGCTAATCGGTGATACTGTAGATTATTTGTTGTCTAGGAGGTTGTAAACCCTCAAGTTGTAATATCCCCTTCTAGTCGAAGACCCTTAGCCCATTTTGTCTCCCCCGATAGCTAAAAGTAAACACAAGGAAACTTAAGTTATAATAATTTATTATAAAGTGTAAATAAAATATTATAAAGCACTTATAATAAAATATTATGAACTTAATAATAAAATTTAAAAGAAAAAGGCAAAAAGGCATTAGCAATAGTTATTTATTCAAGGGAAAATGTGACTTGCCTAGGAGAGAAAAGCAAGTGAGGAAAATATTAAATGAAGGGAAAATTCTGATTGGATGTGAGAGTGGCCATTTGGGCCCTATTCTTCTATTTAAGCAAGTGAACTTGCTTGGAGAGACATCACTTGTTTTATCTTCTAAATATAGATTCTGTATGTTGAGCATTTTGCTCTTGAGGACGAAAACCCTCCAAGAGATCTAGAGAAGGATGAAAACCCTTCCTCTAGTTGAGAGGATTCTCCACCTGGAGTTTCCATTGTGCATCATTGAATTAGCAGTAATTTTCAGTGTGTTTCTAGCAGTTAAAGGGAGAAGATTTGCAGATTTGTGTTACTTCTAGTGAGGGTTTGAAGGTGGAAGTTTGTTGCAAAATTTTTTGACTTCATTGCAGAACCATATCTAGGGTTATCTCCACCCGTGTGGATGGAGTTAGTTACATTCTAGGGCATGGTTGTTCGGATCTCATCACCAACAACTTTGCCATAATTTTAGAATCCAAAAGCAAGCTTGGTGCATATTGTTTGGGCAAGGAAATTGTATTTTTAGTTGTGTTTGAGGGGAGTTGTTTCAAAAATTTAATAAAATAATTTCAGCCTATTCGAAGATCAAACTGTATTTTCTTCATGATTCTATCATTATAAATATTGTTGATTTGTTTCATTCAAGTTTCAATGGTTTTTATTGATTTTGTGGATTTTCATCTCCATACCAAGTAGTCATTTATAAATAAAATTCATATCTGCATTTGATATTTTGTTATAAATTCTATAAATTACATTGGGTGTATGGGATTTGCCTAAAATCCCTTTGGGGTTACTGACAAAGTGTCCATTTAGGGACATTACACAAGCCCTAACTACATCAATTGGTATCGAATTGATTGTGTCCCTAGAAGGTTGAACCTATGAAAGCAAGAAAGGAAGCACCTACGTAAGATTTCTAGAGAAATAGTAGCATTTAGTGAAAAGCTGCCAAGTTAAGAGGTGCCTCAAGAAGGGGTGTAACATCCTCATTTCAAAATACCGTAACAAGGGAATTTTTTTTTTTTTGATAAAGTTCTTGTTATGAATTATAAAATTCAAACACACGTTCAATTTTTAATAATTGTTCCTTTGCCCAAACAACACAATTTGGATCACACAATTCCTTTTAAAACGAATGTTTCCCTGTTCGCATATTTACAATATGGAACACACATTCAATGCCATTCAATCTTATAACAGATTCTATATGCTGCGTAAATGACTCGAGGAACTGCCGATCTTCCATTTTCATGGCTCGGAGTTTCAACGATCCTTCATGCTCATTACTCAGCAACAACCGATCCTTCATGTTTGTTTATGCATAGTATATTATATATACTGTTCTCATAACCTTCCTCGGTTATTTAAGTGATCCATTTAAGAAGCCTATCGAATATCATTCGATATTCATCGACATCCCTGCATCTTAAATTAAGTGATAAGGACAACGCAACCAGCAATGCGATACTTTGGCCAAATATTTTCACATGCTTTGCATGATCATATTCTGGATGTGATACATCTACGGAATACGTCCTTCACTTCACTTCACCTGTTATCTAGAATGGTCTTTCTGGTTCCTACCAGTCCTCATCGTTTAAGTCGAGCTTTTAAACTTTCAATTCCAATTTAGTAATATGAACGGGTATAGGAAGGCACTCAAGTAACTAAAGATACGCAGAGACATACGGTATCATTACCCCACGACTCCGTGTGTCTATTTATCTTTAGTATTTAGAGTCACTCGTATACCGATCATACCCTATCCCCTACTAATATCTACACATTCACCTATATATTCTAAATGTTTTAATTCGAGGGAGGGCATTGCTATATGTCAGTGCAATGACATTGTGTCGTCATGAAGACCCCGTCTTCATGAAGACACCTACTCAGAATGGGCGGCATATGTCAATGTCTCCGAGAATCCACCCATCAAGAATACACATCCCGCTTCAAGTGACTTAGCCACGAATTAATAATTAAAATTAACTTTCAACATTCATGCCGATCCTCGATCCTCGTTTCCGTTGCAGTTGTACAGAGCTAAGAGGGACTAAATCCGTCCATTAACTTACTATGCATCTTCTCCTTCGTATCGAAGGGCTGCATTTCCCTACTTGGTTCACTTCTTAATCATTGGATTAAGCGGTCCGTGCCGACGGACGTGATAAGTTTAACCTATTAAACTTAGCCAAGATTTTCTCAACTGCAACTAAATTCAGAATATTAACTTATTAGACGTCATTCAAACGAGGTCTAAATTTCGAGAAATGTATTCATTTGTTCTCCTTAACGTTATATAGTTAAGGTCCATTAGTTATGGATATATTTATCCTATATCCTTTATTCTGAATTTATCAAACGGGATCATTAATGGAGTTCGAAAGCGAAGTTTGATTACTCCGAAATTGAATTGATATTCCTTAGCTCTAAGCTAATCCTCAATACCTTCCAATTATGGAATCATATTCTTCCAAATCCTTTTAATGTCAATTAAAAATTCATCTTTACCAAGTATGAATTAATTGCATTTTCAACTTAAAAGTTGCATTTAGTAAGAATAGATATCGCTTCCATTTAAGCATCCATCCAACGACAAATAACAAATCCAAATCAAGAAATAACATTATATTTCCAATTTAGACAATAGTATCAAACTGATATAATTATTGAAAATATCACCTTTGTAATTGTATTCAATATTTCAAGTCATAATATGTACATTTGCAATCCAACCGATTGGGCATAGTTTATACAAAACATCCATACATCTCATGGGACGAAGAATATATTTTCTTCTTTTACGATTCCTCGAAGAGGAATAAAAGCAACAATTTCAATACATCATTAAATCAAAAAGCATCAAAAAACAAAATGAATTGCGGACGGTCGATTCAATGAACCGAGCATATTAACTACTTATCCTTAAAATAAGATGCTTCAACTAATTGTTTTGATAAAAGAACCTCGCTTTTATGAAACGCAGGTGATTAAACATCAATCACGAAATAGGCACAAAAGAAAGATCAGAATAACAACCGAACTATCAAAATGTTATCACAATCAATGATAAGGCTGCCTCGTTTCCACATAATCGTTACAAGTATCAATTCACATTATTTGGAAAGCTAGGAATACAAGTAACTTACAATGCTTATAACATATTATTATTCTTTCCACGCTCTCATTAATAACAAATGCAAAGGATGAAACTAATTGAAATATAAATTCATTACTTTCCTTTCAGTTCATGAATCATATTAAATTCAAGCAATCAAGTACAGACAAGAAAGTGAACAGCAATGCATATAGTTGCTCCCATCTAAGCATTATAAAATTCATTATTCACGAATTCCAGATTTCCAACTGAATGAAAGAAGAAAAGATCACTTTCCCAAGACATTCATTCATATCTCAATTTCTTTTCACATGACTGTCCTAACAGTGGAATCCAAACGAAAGACAAATCAAGATAACAGTTCAGAGTGAAACTTACAAAATCCATTCGGAATTCACTTTCCGGCAGCAGAATAATTTCATTTAATTCCGGTTCATATGAATACCAAAACAGGTTAGTAAGACATCGTATTCATCATAGAACAAGCCATATCAAGATGCATATTATGTATTTGTTGTACTAGAAGATTCCATACTTCTTTCACTGTATAGTTAACCAAACAAACAGTTATACATCATGCGATCGATAAACCACATAAATTCATAATCCTATGAATGTATCCCTGTTCAAAATAACATATTATTCATCATTGTTACCTACAACAAGTCAATGTTCTCATGACTATGAATTTCACCAAATGAAAAAGCAGGCGAAGAAGGATTCCCCGCCGATAAAGGATTCCACCCAATCCATTTTCCAATTTCATAATAGTATGCACAACTCCTGAATGCAAAATCGATGTCACTACCCTTAGCAAAACAAACCGTATTGGGGTGGCAATACATGAACTTAAGATACTGGTCAAGGCAACTCCCATTGCATGACAAAATTTCATTGCATGTATTCCTTGCCCAGCAATTCAAAACTAATTCGTAACCACCAAAACAGTCCATTCTCAAAGACCGTTCAGCATTGATCAACATAACTAATCATCATACTTTCCTAGCAAGATCACCTTTATTCATTATAATTTCAGAAGGAAAGCTATTTCTTTTCCAATTCCCATGAACACTCATATAAAAGTCTAATGCCCATTCCTTTTAAAATACAAGATGCCATTTCCTCATAATTCAAAACAGCAGAAGGAAGAGGAAAGTCTTATTTCCCTTAAGCAAGAAAGGAAAGAACAGTCAATAATGTGTTATCTTTTCTTTTCCCAAGGCAACTTCCTATATTCAGACAAAATTGAATGTTGTCTTCATCCTAATCAAACACAGCAGAAGAGAGAAGATCTATTTCCTCTTGTAAAAGAAATTTCATTATAGAAACGACCTCATGCAACTCGCACAGCCGATACAATTATAACACAAGTTCAGATGACAGCAAAACAATAGTACAGCAATAAAATACCCACACTGCCTGTACAGTTCCACATTCTATTTCACAAGAATAACCAGTTCGCAATTTCATATTAAGTCAATAGCCAGCACAACATGGAGGAGTTCCATGCAAGAAGAGCAAGGCAGTTAAACACAGCACAGAAAAACGATTCCCTATCATTTCAAAAGAAAAGAATCAGCAAGGGTCGAACGAACCCAAATCATGGCAACACACCCAACCATATTCAACCTCCATTTACATGCAAAGGCAGTTCCAGACACAACAGCAAGGAACGATTACACGACCTGTTCCACTTTCAAACAACACGAACAGAGAAGGGAATATCTATATCCAACCACCATACTGAAATAATAGCCAATACTGATAATTCATTTCAACTTGATTGAGCAACACATCAAACCAAGAAACGAAGCGTTCAACATATCTTTTTCCAAACAAAAGAAAAGCAAGAATCGATGAAATCCAAATCGAACCGACTTGACAACGATACAAAATCAAACCCAAGAGCGAGGTTGTTTTAATGATACACTTAATCAAAGCAAGAGTTTTTAAAGAGAAGGGCTTAACATGCCCGTAATCTCTCTTCGAACTCGAAGAAAACTTCGTTTACCCACGCGCTTTTCCTTCCATAGCGGCAAAGACAAACTCTCAACACTTCCTTCCTTCTTCAGGGCTTAACAATGACCTCCAAATCCCCAAGAAAATGTCAATGCCAAGAGTAGTTGACCAACCAGGCAAAAAACCAAATGCAGAGCAACTTCGGCCAAAACCAAATCGAAACAATGAAAAAATCAAATTCCCTCATCTTTTGTTTCAAAAGGTAGTCGCGAGGACCAAGAGTAATTAATGCGATTAAGGCTCTTTTTTTTTTTTTCCTTGCTTCCCACGCCACCGCCACTTGGGTTGGCGAACTTTAAATTTCAAAATTTCCATGCAAACTGAATTTGGCTCTATTTCTAAATAGATGCCTCTAATTCTTACCTGCCCCGCCAAAACTGGCGCTGTCCACGTATGGACTGCCTATTAAATGCCAATGAATGCCCTTCCTTCATCCTTATCCCTTTCCTCCCAAGGGTCTGCGCACCCCTTAGATTAGGATTAGTTTAGGTTGCATAAATCATTCAACCTAGGTCTTAGTTTAGCCTTAGGTTTTATTTTCCCTTTTTTTTTTATAATTTAAAAATCCACTTAGGATAGTAGTGTAGGATGCATGTTAGGACTTAGGATTAGTTTAGGTTTTTAATTCATACTAACCACTAACCACTAACCACTAACACTAACAACTTCCATCCAGCCTCCCTACTAACATTCACGTTAATGCAGAGCAGGACGTTCCGTCCTTTGGATCGCGTGCCAAGGCCACCCGTGTCCAGGCATTTCTTGCCTCACGAGGTCCCAAATTCGACAGTACAGGGTTCAAGAATCGAACCCCTGTCGTTGGCATCCACGTGCTAGCTGTTCACACCTGCAATCAGGCGCTGCACGTTCATAACAATCTCAGTCCGGTTCAAGTGTGAATCGACACAGAAATCACAAGAGGACCTCAGCATACTTGAATCAATGGAATTGATTCAGGTATCTTGTCAATCAAAGAAAGAGAGAGTTTAGCAGTATACGACAATTTGTCGTCACATCAATAACTGATACAAGTACAATATTTCTTGTCCCAAGCAATAAATCATAAAGCATACAAGAATCCAAGATGTAACACATTCTCTTAAGATCGAACTTATCTTAACATGTTTGCCTTCATTTGGATTATAACAGTATGTAAAACATTTACCAAGTTAACATACAAAATCAAAGTGTTACAAGGGGTTTAATTGTTGGTTCGGAGGAGACAATGTTGCCATAAGCCCACGTGGCATCCACACTAGAGGGATTAGCTAGAATATTAATAGTTTTACGAGATTACTATAAGATTGGGTCATAATGAGGTTGACACAAAAAAGTAGCCACATTCACAAACGAACTAAGAATGGCCATCTAAGATGAGATGAGTATGGTTACACTTTGCATCTATGAAGAATCCTCTTAATTTAATTGAAAATGGAAGAGAATGTCAAGAAATCAAAAAAGTACAACAAGAGAGGAAGATTCAAAATACAAAGAAATCAATCAATTTGGAATGTAATATCCCCTTGTGGGATATTAATTAAGTTTTATTAAACTACTTGCAAATGAAATAAACTTAAGAGAAACCCTTCTAGATCCACCTCAACTAACCCAGAGTGGCTTCAATACAACCCAAATGGGGTTGAAGTGAGTCAAGGTAAGGGTTTAAATGGGCTTACTCTAGTTGGAATGAACACTTCTTCAACAAATAACTTGCAACGATAGTAAAATAAATTAAAAATGTTGAAAATGACTGCAAACTTTAAAAATTAATATCTCCCACAATATTAACTATTTTTCTGAAATAAATTACATTTGGATGATAAAATTATAATCTTTCAAATGAACTCACAATCAAAATTTTTAACCAATCAGTAACCCACTCAAATCAGCCCCGAATCTGTAGAACAAGTGGTTAAGGTTAGGAAAAATAATTAAATGTATTTCCATATTTTTTCCCTTCACTTTGACCAAATTAATAAATATTATTTTAGATCTGCAATAATGAAGTTATAATAACAGAGATCGAAAAACACTTCAAACCCTTCCAAAATATGATGGAAATTCACATAACCCAATCAATTTATTAATAATGAATTCCAAGAAGGTTAGCGACTTCAAAAAAACATGAAATAAGTGCATTTACCATAGAATATTGAGCAAAAATTTGCAGTTTATATTGTATCGTGCAAAGATACCATTCAAAAACACCATAAATCTCCTTCCAATAAGTTGATTTATACCATGACCAACCAAGCAGTAGAATTTTCATAATTTATTAATCAAATGATGGCTCAAAACTCTCCAAATAACCTCACAAACTCTCGATATAATGGCGACTTCACTTAAATTGAATAGAAATGTCAACAACTTATCAATTCAAGCCCTCGAGGGCACACACTTCACTGATGGGTGGTGTTGATGAACATCTTTATTTTTTTATCACAAGTGGCCATACACCACTCTTTAAGCATGAAGATAAGTTATAATAGCTGTTAACATGCGAAAAGAAGTGCCCATCATCTTTTTATATCTTCTCCTCACTTAATCTTCAAAGTTCCTTCTCCATTTTTGGCACCAAAATCTAAGAGATAATCTTATTTTTAAAAGTGTCTTGAAATCACACTCAAAACAAATATTAAATGCATGGGGACATTAAATTAAATGATGCCCATATATGAATCGACCCATGCTTATAATAAATCAATTTATTTTAAATAAAAATCATTTAATAATCTCGAGAAAAATGCGACTTGCTTAGTCACTTAATTCACCTTCAAAATAAATCATTATTATCCTAAGGTAATCAATTTCTCTTTTTTATTTTTGATTCGCACAATTAAAATATATTTTAATTTTTAAACTCGCATGTGCAAATCGAATTTTCCTTAGTTTAATTTTTTATTTTAAAAGGGGATTTTGTGGTCTTTGTAACTATTATAGAAGGTTTGTTAAGGGGTTCTCACGATTTACATCTTCTTTTGTGATTTGACTAAGAAAGGAGCCTTCAAATGGTCCAAACCAAACCCAAGAAGAATTTGAAAAATTGAAGGAGGTAATGTGTTCTTGCCTGTTCTTGGAATTCCATATTTTCTAAACCTTTTGTGGTAGAATGTGATGCTTCGGTTGAAGGAATAGGGGTTTTCCTAATGCAAGATAAACACCTCATTGTCTTTGAAATTAGAAAATTGAAAGATTATGAAAGGGGATATAATGTGTATGATAAATAAATGTTGGCGTCAATCATGCATGTTTTGAGTAAGTTCAAACAATATTAGGTATGTGGAGAATTTGTTATTAAATCGATCATAACGGCGTGTGATTTTCCTTAGCCAAAGAGAATTGAATAACAGGCGGAAATTGGGTAAAGTAAAGTGCAAGCCTTTGATTTTGACATTGAATATGTGAAGGAGAAAAATAATGTAGCTACGGATGCACTATCTCAGAAGGCCTTATGGGATGGAAGAGAAAGTGGACTAGCCTATGTGTACAATTGCTTGAAGGCAAAAACAATTTTGGGAGGAGGGTCAGAATGTCTCCCTTTTCAAATAAAAATAAAAATAATGGAAAATCGATTTACACATATGAATTTAAAAATCAAAATATATTTTTGTGCAAATCAAAATATGAAAGAGAAAATTGATTGCCTTGAGATGATAATTATTTATTTTTAGAAGTAAATAAAGTAACCAAGAAAGTCACATTTTCTTGGGATTATTTAATAATTAATATTTGGAATAAATTGATTTATTCTAAGCATGGGTCGATTCATATGGGCATCATTTAATTTAATTTTCCCATGCATTTAATATTTGTTTTGAGTGTGATTTTCGGATAAATTTTAAATAAAGATTCCTCTACCAGATTTTGGCGCCAAAATGGAGAAGGAACTTTAGAGATCGAAAAGTAAAAATATAAAAGAAGATGATGGGCACTCCTTTTCGCATGTTAACGATTATTATAACTTATCTTCATGCTTGAAGACGGATGTATGCCCACTAGTGATCAAAAAATAAAAGGTGTTCATCAACACCACCCATTGTGAAGTGTGTGTGCCCTTGAGAGCTTGAATTGATAAGTTATTTACATTTTTTTCAATATATGTGAAGTCACCATTATTGAGGGAGTGTGAGAGCTTATTTGAAGAGTTTTTTGAGCTATCATTTTTCAATAAATTATGAAAATTGCAATTGGTTTTGTCGTGATACAAATCGACTTGTGGAGGAAATTTATGGTGTTTTTTTAATGGTATTTTTGCAAGAATAAAATTTGAATTGTTCTTGCTCATTATTCTATTAAATACACTTGTTTTTATGATATTTGGAGTTGTTAACCTATTTATAATTTATGTTAATTAAATCATTGGTTTGGATGAATTTCTATCATATTTTAGAAGGGTTTGAAGGTTTTTGATCCTTTGTTAGAAATTAATAAATGCACGATCTAAAAGGGATGATTTTGAGTATGGGGAAGTGAATATTAAAGCTGAAATTAATTTTATGATTTTCCTTAACCCTAGCGACTTGATCTGCAAAAGTCGATGGTTGATTTGAGTGGGTTATAGTTGATTAAAAATCTGATTGTGGGTTCATTTGAAATATTGTAATTTTATCTTCCAACTATAATTGATTTGAGCAAATATAGTTAAATTTGTAGGAGATATTAATTTTTTGAAGTTTGCGGTCATTTTCAGCATTTTTAATTTATTTTACTACTGCTGCAAGTTATTTGGTTAAAGAAGTGTTAATTCCGACTAGTAAGCCCATCTAAACCCTTACCTTGGCTCACTCCAACCCCATTTGGGTTGTGTTCAAGCCAAAGACTAGGTTAGTTGAGCTAAACTTAGAAGGGTTTCTCTTAAGTTTACTTCATTTACAAGTAGTTTAATAAAATTTAATTAATATCCCACAGAAGATATTATAGAAGGTTTGTTAAGGGGTTCTCACGATTTACGACTCCTTATAGAGTGTCCAGAAATCAAAAAAGTACAACAGAGAGGAAGATTCAAAATACAAAGAAATCAATCAATTGTTGGAAGAGAACAAATTTTGCATGGAGGAGTACCTAGTAGTTCATAAGGCCAAAATCATCTTCTAGACAAGGATTATACTATAATAGAGGAAGAGGATATTACAATGAAGGAAGGAGGACATCGTTTGGTGTCACATGTTTCATAGTTAGTAATATGGCTTTTGAATATCCACGAGAACATGATGATTGTAGATGGAGGAATGAAGCGAACACTCATGTTGTACAAGTTGATAAAGAATTAGTTGCATCCCCGATCACACTTAAGAATAGAAAATTGAAAAACTCTCATGATGAATAGAGTGTTGTTGAAGCCGAGTAAAGGAAAGGACCTATTGCGATGGATGAAACTCTTGAAGACTATTTGTAAGGGTTCTGATGTAATCATCAATAGTGGTGGTACAGGTAATATAGTATCAATGAGATGATAAACAAGATGAAATTGAACATAATATCTCATTAACCCTTGTAAGGTGACATAGATTTTAAAACCTTATCGGTTGTTGGTAAATAAACAATGCTTGATAAATTTTAAGATTGATTCATATAAGAACAAAGTTTGGTGTGATGTTATGCCCATGGATATATGTGTGTTTTGTTGGGTAGGCCTTGGCAATTTGACAAGAAATCCATAAATGACGGATGCCAACAAATATACGCTTGAAAAGAATGGGAGGAATTTCATTTTGAGCCCATTGAAGGAGAGAGAAGTAGACACTTTAGTAACAAATGTTCTCACGATCACTTTGGCAAGTAATTCTTGAATACGGTGAAAAGGGACAAGAATTTGTTAGTTATCATACCTAAACCACCCTAATTTGGGATAGAAAAAGAAGTAATTGAAATATTGGGTGAAGTGATAGTATAGATTAGCTTTTACGGTAGGACGAGGTTGTTTCAAACCTCATGTCATGACTACATCCTAAAAGAGTGAAAGCAAAACAACAGGCTGAATTTGTGAAAGCAAAAGGGAATCACTGCGTAGGATTGCTAGAGAGAAATAACATCGTAGATGAAAATTGCCAATTTAAGAGATGCCTCCAAGAAGGGTTTCGCATGATTGGTTATAGAGGAGGAGATAATGCTCTAACATGGCCGGACCTCTAGAGGAAGTATGGGGATATAAGGATAATGTAGACTATATTAGATGTATTGGAGAAATATAGAAGAAGAGGCTTTATACCTAGGGAGGATTTTAGTGATGTAGAAGAAGACCAAGGAGATGAAGCAATCAACAAGTTCATGGAGAATATGAAGAGTTAGATGCAATAAGGACAGATTCATCAGAGCTATTTCAAAGATTGGGAGGAGACTAAGTGAAAGTGCCCGAGCTTCACAGTACCTTGAATATAGGCGAGCCCATTGGCTAGATCACATAGATTAAAGAATATTTGAATTTAATGAGTTCTGAGGCCTAAGAAGGGTAAAGGTATCCTCGAAAAACTTTAAGCGACATCATACCATGTGGTAGAATGAGTTACAAGTTGATAGGAACACAACAAGGAAGGAGAAAATCACAAAGTGGGATAAAATGGTGGCTAAAGTGAAGATTAAGTTCCTACGTGCGTTGATTTTCAACTTAATCTCTTGAACATGGTACAAAGTTTATGACATATGGAGTTGAGTGTGAAGGATTACATGAAACTTTTCACAAGATCACTATAAAATCAGGTCATAATAATGTTGACCAAGAAAAGTAGCGATATACAAAACAAACCGAGAATGGCCATCCAAGATGAAATGTATGGTTAGATTGCATACTTTTGAAGAATAAGTTCTCTATGCAGATTATCAACTTAATCTCTTGAACATGTTACAAAGTCTAATGCATGGGGAGTTGAGTGTGAAGGATTACACGACACTTTTTACAAGATCGCTATAAGACTAGGTCATAATGAGGTTGACCAAGAAAAAGTAGCGATACATAAACAAGTTGAGAATGGCCATCAAGATGAGATGTGTATGGTTAGACTACATATTTTGAAGAATATTCTCAATCTATACTAAAGTGGAAGAAAAGAAGTCCAAAAGAAAAGTACAACAAGATGTAAAGGAAGATTCAATATACAAAGAAAACAATTAACTACTGAAAGAGGACCAAATTTGCATGGAGAACCACGGGTCGCCGGAAGGTCAAAATCAATCTTCAGAGGAAAAGCATACTATAATAGAGGAAGAGGAAATTACAACAAAGGAAGGGGCCATCATTTGGTGTCACATGTTTCATAAGTGGTCAAGAAATTTGGTCATATGGCTTTTGAATGCCCACAAGCATAGGACGAAGGAAGGAGTAATGAAGCCAACACTCATGTTGTACAAGTTGATGGAGAATCATTTGCCTCCCCTACTCAACACCGAAGAACCAAAGAATGGAGAAATTTTCATGATGAATAGAGTATTGTTGAAGCTAGAAAAGGACGATGAGCCATTGCGATGGAAGAACCTCTTCATGATTGTTTGTGATTGAGGAAGTAAGCTTTGCAAAGTTATCATTAATGGTGGTGGTATGGATGATTTAGTAATGTGCTTGAGATTCTAGTCAAGCTTGAAATTGAAGATAATGTTTCATCCTAACCCTTACGAAGTGTTTATTTATCACATGGAGTTGATGCAAGATTGAGCCTTCCAAACAAGGGAACATTTTGGTTGACACCAATAAAAAAGAAGAGGAAAACACCAATAGAAAAGAGCTTCTTGACAAAAATCGACAAGAGAGAGCCTTAATCCTTGTGTTGTACCAATAGTGCTAGCACAAAGAAAAGTGGAAAATGCGGGATGTGTATTGATTCACGAGCCATCAACAAGAATACTATCAAGTATTGTGTTCATTGCCTCACATGGATTATCTCATGGATTGTCTAAGTGGAGTCAAGTACTTCTCCGAGATAGTTTGAGAGAATGAATCATCAAATTAGAATTTGGTAATGTGATGAATGGAAGGTCACCTTCAAGATAAAGGAGGGGCTATATGAAAGATAATAATGCCATTTGGGCGGAGCACTTTCAAACGATTAGGTTACGCCATGATAAAATCGCCCATTTTATTTTATTTTTGGGAGTAAAAAAATAATTGTCATTGATGATATTTTTTTTTTCAAAGTAGGACAAAAGAAGAGCACATGTTGCATTTGAGACAAGTACTATAGACACTAAAAGAGGAGAAATTGCTTGTGAACTTAAAGAGGTGTCGCTTTATGCAAAATGAGTTGATTTAATTAGGATACAGGTGTCTCGTAATGAGTTAAGAATGGATACAAAAAAGCTTAAGGCTATCTTGGAATGGCCTACACCAAGAAGCTTGTTCAAAGCTAGGAAATTTCCATTGGTTAGCTTGTTTACGCAACAAGTTCATCAAGGGATTTAGCGTAATTTGTGCTCTAATAAAAGAAACCACATGAGGTGACAAAAAGAGTTCGAAGAAAAGTTTTAATATTCTAACGAGAAAAAGTGACATAAACAGCTAGTATTGGCATCACCATACTTCCACAAGGTGTTTTATATTAATTGTGATGCGAAGTGTGACAAAGAATAGATCTTTCTAAGTCAAGAGGCGATCCTGTGACTTAATTTAGCAATGAGCTCAATGATTACGAGAGAAAATTTGACTATAACAAAGAATTCTATGCCATAATGGAAGCTATTAAGAAGTGGCGACATTGTTTATTGCTCGATGAGTTTATCTTGTAAATGGACCATCAAGCCTTCCAGTATATCGGCTGATCAAGGTAAGTTGAATGAGCGTCATACAAAGTGGGTAGAAATTTTTCAAAGCTATAAATGTTTTCTTAAACATAGGAGTGGGAAGTCAAATATATGGTGATGCACTAAGTAGAAGAGTTCTTTTGTTGAATAACAAGCATGTGGAGGTAAGTGGGTTTGATTACATGAAATATTTATATCAAGATAATGTAGAAGGATCAGCAGCAAGTTATAGTCCGATAAGCATGAATAGGACTCAGTCATTTGGTTTATTTTCTACAAGAGGATTTGTAATTTAGAGGGTAAGCTTGATTGTGTGTGCTCCAAGGATCTGTGAGAGAGAACTTGATCAAAGAGAGTCTTGTGTGATACAAGACCCAAGAAAGGACTAGGTAGCCCAAACAAACTTTAAGGGACATCCAACCATGTGGGGGCAAGAGGCATGATTGATAGGAACACGAGGGAAGGATAAAATCACCGGGTGGGATAGAATGGTGGCTAAGCCGAAGTAAGTTCCTATCTGCAAACTATCAACTTAGTCTCTTGAAGAGGTTCTGCAAAGTCTCCGAAAAGGGAGTTGAGTGTGAAGGATTACACGAAGTGTTTTACAAGATCATCATAAGATCGGTCATAATTTGGTGACCAAGAAAAAGTAAGCATATAGATAAACGGACTAAGAATGCCCATCCAAGATGCGCCGAGTATGGTTAGACTACATACTATTGAAGAAGCTTCTCAATAGACATTGAAATTGGAAGAGTTGTCAGAAAAGCAAAACGCGTCTGACAAGAATTAGAGGAATATTCAATATATGAAGAAACCGAGTCAACTACTCAAGAGTCGAAGAGGACAACATTTGCATGGGCGAGAACCTAGTACTTCACTAAGTCAAAATCAATCTTCTTAGAAGAGGAGCGTACTATAATAGAGGAAGAGGAAATTACAAAAAGGAAGGGGGGCATAGTTTGTCACATGTTCCATATGTGATCTAGCTGGTCATACTTTTGAATGCCCATAAGCACATACGACAAACCTAGGGGAATCAAGCCGGCGCTCTTGTTGTACAAATTGATGAAGAATCGAGTTCATCCACACACCGAAGAATGGGAGAATGGAGAAAATCTCGTGATGAACAGAGCATGCTGAGGCTAGAAAAAGACAATGAACCATTGCAATGTGAAGAACCTCTTCAAGGCTGTTTGTAAGCGGGAGATAAGTGTTCTGCAAAGTTATCGTTGAAAGAGGTAGTATGGAAATTTTGAAGTGTCTCGATAAGATGATAGATAATCTGAAATTGAAGATCATTATCTCATCCTAACCCTTATAAGGTGTCGTGGCTTCAAAAAATTCATCAATTGTGTGGTAAATAAGCAATGCTTAGTCAATTTTCGTGTCGGTTCATGGAAGGACTAAATTTGGTGTGATTTTATGCCCATGTATATGTTTCATGTTTGGTTGGATAGTGACAGCTTTTACAAGAATGCCATACATGATGGAAAAGCAAACAAATACAAAGTTGAAAATAAGGATGAACTATACTTTGAGCTTATTGAAGGAGTGAGAAGAACTAGACAATAGTAACAATGTGCTCCTAATCTGTCAAGTAATACTTAAATACAATGAAGAGGATGAGGAATGCTTTGGTATCATACCCAAACCAACCCAATTTGGGACAGTAAAAGAAGACACTCAAATCTTTGGGCGAAGTGAAGGGGTTGTTGAAAAAATACAAACAAGATCTCTCCATGATCTTTCGAATTTCTTTACGCCAATAAGCATATTGGTCATCACATGGACTTTATACGAGGATCGAGCCTTACAAATTAGGGAGCATATCAGTTGACACCAATAAAAATGAAGAGGTAAATCGGCAAATGAGAGAACTTCTTAACGGGGCTGATAAGATACGGCCTTAGTCCTTGTGTTGTACCAAAGCACTTTGGTTTGATAGCATAAAAGACATAAATCAAGATAATGCAGATTTTAAACAAGGATGGGAAGCGTGTTAGAATCCAATTAGCATGGATAGGACTTCATGACTGGAGAATTTTCTACTGAAGGATTTGTTGTTTAGCAATAAGCGTTTGTATGTGCCCGAGGTTTAGTGAGAGAACTTTAAAATTCTCAAGACACCTGTAATATCCCCTTCTCGAAAGCAAACAGATCAAAGACCCTTAGCCTATTTTTTGTTTCCCGGTGACTAAGGGATGAGAATAGGGAATGTAAGTCCTAATTAATTAATTTTAATATGCATAATAAAACTTTATCATAAGTACTTCAATTAATTTATTAGTGACAAAATAAACAAAAGAAAGAAAAAGTTACTTTATATTTTATTTTCCCTAAGAGGAAAAATGTTACCCATGTGGAGATGAAATACAAAGCAAGGGAAAATATTGAATGAGGTAAAATGAGTTGATTGGTTGTTTAGGGTGGCTAATAGGCCAAGGAAAATTATAAAAGCAAGTCGCCATGCAAGTAGAAGACATCTTTTGACATCTTATCATTTGAATTTTGGTCTAAACTTGCATGTTTTTCCCAATTTTACTCCAAAGGATGAAAACCATTTATAGTTTTGCTTGAAAAGGGCAAAATCCCTCTTTACGTCTAGGAAGAAGAACAAAAACTCTTCTCCCTTTTTGAGAGGAACCTCTACTCGAGAGGTTTCCATTGATTTTCAAGGTTCTACTTGGGATTCCGGTAGTATTTGAAGGGAAAATGCGTAGATATACTTTGTTTCTAACGAGGGTTTCAAGGTGAAAGAACATTACTGATTTTTACTTTACATTTTCAGTTTGTTTCCTTTGGAGCAACCCACCTCTAGGTGTGTTCAATAATCTAGGGCACATTGGAGTCAAATCTGATTTGTGGCTGAATTATCATATTTTTAAAGACCAAATTCAGTTAGATGGCATAATTTTTGGGCTTGGGAAAACTCCATTTTCAACTAAGATTGAACTTGTCTATCCACAGACTTTATAAATAAATTACCGGCCTATGATTGATCAACAACTGGTATTTTTCTAATGTTCTTGTCCTTATAAAAATTGTTGATTTGCTTGTTAAAGAAATTGGCGAATTTTTCTTGATTATGAGTGCATTCCATCACCAAGGCAAGTCACATTTTCCTTAAACAATTCAGATCTGTAGTATATATTTTTTTGTGTATCTTCTCGAATTTGCTATTTTGGATCAGATTTATTGTTGTTCCGTTTGGGGTCGAATTTGTCCATTTGGGGACATTACGAGACACTTTAAAATTCATAGTCGCCATTGCAATTTGAATCAAAAAAATTATAGGCCCGACATGGCAGCGGGTGTAAATAGGAACATAAAGTGTTGTAGAATATTCCAACTTGCAAAAGTAAGGAGTCAAAACAACAATTTGTATAAACCATTTCCTATTCCAGAGAGACCTTTGGAGAATATCAATACAGACTTTTTCTTAGGTTTGCCTAGGACCCAAAAAAAAAAAAAAGCACTCCATTTTTGTAATGGTTGAAAGATTCTCTAAAATGGCTCATTTGTTCCATGAAAGAGAAGTAATGATGTTCTTGGTATAGCAGTTTTTTTTTTTCATGGAAATGGTTTGATTGCTTGGGTTTCAAGAGAGCATACTATGTGGATAGAAACACCAAATTTGTTGGCCGTTTACGGAGGAAGTTGTGGAAGAAGTTGAACACGCCTGAAATTGATTAATTTGCCATCCACAACGATGGAAAATGGATGTGGCAAAGAAGCCTTGGAAAGTTATTGAGTTGTCTCGTAGGAGACAAACTAGGGAGACGGGATCTAGTCCTGAAGAAATGCTGAATTTTCCTTTTGACAATTCGGTGAACAAGACTAGTAGAAAGACATCCTTTCAAGTTGTGCATAGGCATGCTCCAAGTGGTGTAACCAACTTTTGGGACATAAGGGATGTGAACAAAATTCATGCCGAAGCAAAAGATTTTGTGGAATAAATGAAAGAGGAGCATGATTAGTTGCGTATGAACAGCTCAAACAAAGCACCATCAAACACAAGTAGCATGCTGATTTGAAGAGGAGGGAAGTGAATTTTTAGGTTCATAACTTGATCATTTTCCATTTCAAGAAAGGGAGGTTTCCGAAAGGGACCTACAACAAACTTAAGTGGAAGAAGATTGGACCATGAAAGGTGCTAAAGTGATTTTCAGCAATTGTCTATGAGATAGAATAGCCAAATGGCATAGATACTTCACCCATCTTTAACATGTCGGAATTGAACTCTTACCACAAGCAAAGATACTGTTCATTCAGCCTGAAAATTCCCAATTCGAGGCGAAGTTATTTGAAGAAAGAGGGAGGAGGTTCAAGAAATCAATGACTCCTAAATCGCTAAGCAAACACGAGGAAAAAGAGTATAAGCAAAATTTGGCCATGAAAGGATGAGGCTATGAAAGAAGTTACATGAATGAGTCCATCCGAGATTAGTCATCATGGTTGGTCATTATAGGAGTTCATTCAAAATTCGTGAATTGGAGTTAATGTATTTTCTCAATCGAGGTTTATAATGCGAAACATCTCGAGCAAATTAGCAATCCACATCAACCAAAAAAATAGAAATATAAGAAAAATGAATATTTGCATGAGGTTAACATGCCCGACCTTTTTGTCAAATAGTTGGCGACCAATGTTCATGGTTGAGCATGTTAGAGACTGACCCAAGAAAAGAGAATGTAATGTCCCCAAAAGGAACACTTTGAACCCGGTTGGATTTTGGTAAGTCTAAGCACCAAATGCAACCTATAAAATAGATATCAAATTTTATAAGATACGAGATCTGAATTTTAATGGAAAATGCGACTAGGGTTAGGTGAAAAACCCCAAACAATTCAGCCAATATACTTATATCTTTCCACTCAAAACTGAAATATCGATTTTATAAGCCCAAAATCGAAAAAATATGCAGATTTCGATGCAAACAAGGCTGAAATAAATTTATTAAATCTGCAGAATGGCTGCCCTGAAAATGACATTTTTGCACACCAAAATTTCAATATAGATTGATTCAATCTCTAAAAATGAGCTTTGTTGATAGCTCTTCAAATCAGATCTAAAACAACCTTATTACATACTAGATTTGCCAAGTAATGGGTCACTCCACATGGAATAAATAAAAAAATCACTGCTGCAATCTTTCCCACAAACCTTTGTACAAAAATATGCAAATCTTCTTTATTCAATCGCTGAAATAAAGTGAAAGTCTTTGCAAGAACAATGGAAACCCCAATAGTGGAGAATCCCTTGATCTCTTGGAGGGTTTTCGTCCTCAAGAGGGTATTTCTATAAGGTTTCGTCCTTCGAAATAATTTTTCCAAACCTCAAAGCTTCAGACAAAAATCAAAAATTAGAAAATGATCAAGTGTGTCTTCTCCAAGCAAATCTCATTGCCTAAATAGAAGAATTGGGCCTAATGGCCACCTCCAACAACAAATCATCTTTTTCCTCATTAAATGTTCTTTTCCCTCCATTTTGCCTTCCTAATGCAAGTCGCATTTTTCTGAAGGGATAACTTTGGCCCATATGTTTTTTGCCTTTTTTCCCATTTCCTTTTGCTCCCCAAACAAGTCGCACTTTTCCATAAAAAAATACATTTTTACTTAGTGCTTTAATCCTTTTATTTGCTTTTTCTATTTTAATTTATGATTAAGTCCATAATAATTTATTATAAGTGTTTTTATAATGTTTTATTTATTTTTGCACTTTATAATACGGTATTAAAACTTAACTCTCCTTTTAAAATATTCCTTAGCCGTCGGGTAGACAAGATAGGCCAAGGGTCTTCATCATGACTATCCTAAAAGCAGGACATTTCATAGAAACATGAATTTTAGTCTAGTGGTGCCCAATATGGATATTCATGTCCATAATGTTAGTAGATCTAGACCAAATGGATGTGCTAAATAAGCCTTGGAATTAATTGAGTTGTCTCGTAGGAGACAAACCGGGAAGATGGGATCTAGGCCTACCAAAATCTGAATTTGCCTTTAACTATTCAATTAACAAAAGCGGTAGAAAGACACCCTTTCAAGTTGTGCATGGGCATGCTCCAAGGGACACGAACGATGTGAACAAAAGTCATGTTAATATTTTGTGGAATACATGAAAGAGGAGCATGAACGGCTCAAACAAAGTACTGCAAACACAAGCATCATGCTGATTTCCAAGAGAAGGGAGGTGAATTTTTAGGTTGGTAACTTGGCCCTTTTCCATTTGAAGAAAGAAAGGTCTCGTAATGTCCCTTTTCGGAGGCTAGTTCTTGAAGACCTTAACCCATTTTCTCCCCATGGGTTTAAGGAGAAAACAAGGGGAAGATCTGAACTTTGTCATTACATCATTATTTTAATAGTTATCTCATTTGTATTTATGTATTCCTATTGGGCGATTAGCACTCCAATAGATGGCTATGTAATTAGGAAATAAAATAAGTATTTGTGGCATGTAGGCCCAAATACTTAATGAACTTTTAAAAGATCCTCTCTTAAGGGGTCGGCCTTTTTGGATTGCATTGTAATAAGCACCCCTTATGTCTATAAAAGGAGGTTGCTTAGTCATTTGTAGGCATGTTTTTGGTGAATATATCTTGTTGGTGAAGGCTTGCTTGTTGAAGCACTTTCTCCACCTCATTCAAGGACAAAAACCCTTGAATTGAGTACCTCCCAAGGATAAAAATCCTTGAGGAGAGGGTAGTGTGGATGAAAACCCACATTATCTCATTTGTATTGATCTTCATTGCTAGTTATACTGATTTACGCCCTAAGTGACTTGCTTAGAGGTGTGTTTTGAGGATAATGTTGGATTCTATATGATTTCTTTACATGGTTGAGCTCCTATGAGTTATAAAGGTGAAATATTCTATTTTATCAATCAGTTCGGTGTAAATTATATTTAATTTCAAGAGGGTGACCTATTTTGGAGTGATGTTTTGGTATGTGCGGTGACATTTTGGTAAATCTGCATTTATCATCTTATTCTCTATATTTTATAAGGCCAATATCTCAAGTTTCATGATTTTGGAGCTTTCTAAGTTGAGTTATAAATTTATAAAAATAAAATTATAAACAAGTGTTTTAAAAAATTCTTATCTTCATATCTAGGCATTAAAAAACAAATTTCTTGCACTACATGATTGTTGAGCTATGATGTCAAGGTTCATCCCGGACCCCGAACCCCGCTTGATATGTCTCTCAGTAATGCGGATACATGAGGGTATGGGCTCGAGTTCATCCTAGATACATGGGGATACGCCCGAGGTATGCCATAGGCATATTAAAAGATGATCATATGGGTCGACCCACTCTAAGGTCCGAAACCGGGACCAATGGAAAATTAGGCAAACAACCAACCCTTCAATGGATCAATCAACTGAATATGGCAACTCAATCAAAACTACTTGTACCGGTTGAGTAAATGACTCAATAAACCCAAGGATAGGGGTTTAATGGCCTTAATTCAATCAACTAAAATTTCACCATCTCATGAATTTATCTTTGCGAGAAATAAAAATCTGATCACCGTATTCTCCTAAATGCAAACAAATCCATAGAACCATGTAATAATCGATTATTTAATCCAGCAAAGACGAGCCACAAGGAGAATGTTCAAACAAAGGGAAAATGCACATCAATCTCGGATATGTCATTTGCCTTAAGAGCATCTTAGAACATATACTAAACCCAATCAATCCACTTCATGAGGACTCTGAAATATTTCATAGTTAAATCTAATAAGAATCTCTACATCACCTCAATAACTTGTAACTACAGTCCATTCAAGCTAGGATATATATCACCACAAAGAAGACATAGGAATCATTTGCTGCTAAATGATGGTTAAATCATGCATATAACTCAGATTATCACCCCTATACTGATTTCTGTCACATAGACCTTCAAAACACCAACCGATCATGCAAAAATCAAGCCACCAAGCATGGGAATGAGTAGCCAACAATGAGGCATACTTACTAAGAGAAATCATTTGTCGGTTGCACACAAATTTACTCTAAAAACCAATCACCAAACAAAGGTGGATGTGATTCGCTAGGGTTTAGCAAAATACACTTAATAGTTAGTGATCATATATGGCCAAAAACACCCATTCAATCGCTGCTTAATAACTTCCCAATGAAGTCGCGGGTGTAGGAACAAAACCAGATTATTATTTATCAAATACTAACACCAAACTTGCCTTGAATAAGATGTTGTAAAAGAAGATAATATCATGCAACCAGCTGATCGATTCACATCAAATAATGCTCCAAAAACAGTCCACAAACACCATGAGAAGTCACTAGGGCCGAATGAAACATACACCCCAAATCGACTTGCAATGGCACTCCCAAACCAGCTGCTACAGTGAATCGCTACAGTAAAAACATGCAGATTTCAATGGTAAACTTCATCTAAAAATTCGTTGTAAGAGGGCATGGATTTCACAAACAAATGTTTCAATTGAATCTTAAACCAGCTCAATACAATCTCCCACGCAGAGAGAGAGAGAACATCGATGGGCATGCATCCCAACTCCAAGCATGGAGTGTCAATAAATCATATCATAACATAATTCTAACAATGATCCTAGCACTCCTTTTATAGGCAAGGAAGCACAAAATTCGAAATCCCTAGAAGAGGGAAATTATTAAATAAAAGCAGTTTATAGTCCTTAGGTGTGGCGTCCCCTTTTAAAAGGGTGATTTTATCAATAAAAGCCACCTAAATATTTATTTAATTAATTCCCCATTTAATTTTTATATTTTGGGAATTAAATTAAATAAATCATAATTAAATAATTAAATAATTATTGCTCAGTGCAATAATATTTAATTATTTAATAAAATTGTTCCCCTTGCAACATCCCAAAGCCCACGGGAAAATATAGGCTAAGGGTCTTCAGAAATGGGGACATTACAGTCCTCCCTTCCCAAGATTGCTTGCCCTCAAGCAATAACAAGCGCATACATCCGAGACACAAAAGGGTAGCACTCAAGAACCGGGTTCCCATCCCACTCAAGTGGAGTAGTATTTGTAACTTGGTTTTCATCCTCCTAAAAGTTAGGAGTGTACTGCTACTGCTACAATCTATTTCTCAAACCTACGTGGCATTTAAACAAAACCCGGATAGAGAAATGAGTTTGAAGAACACTCTTTTCTTGCTTCTTCTTGGTATCTCCATGGCTTGGATGGTGTCCAACTTTCTTTCATGCATGGGTGCAGCTTCCACACCCTGCTATGCGGTCCCATACTGCTACTTGAAGCAAAGTCATGTCATTTATCATCAAAAATTAGACTTACCCCTTCCCAATGATCATGTATGAGTTCAAACAAATACCCATAGCCATATCATCATACTGCTCATCAAAAATCTAAACTGTAGAATTAAACAATTCTTGCATGATTTGATTTCTCATTCTCTGCTGTCCCAAAATTTCAGTCTAATATGCTTTCAGGTTTTTGAATAGTACTTTTGCCACACTCTTTTCCACAAAATGTTAGCTATAAAAACAATCCATACAATTCCTCATGAAACTCCATTTGATGTGGAAAAACTCATCACTCATAAAAGAACTTGAGCTAGAAACTTCATCACCCTTCCTAACATGTGGTCCATGATCATAAGAAACAACAAATGAAGAAGGTAACAACCTAAAATGATAAATACAATAGTCTTATGTTGCATTTGTGCTTGTACTAGAATAAATCATTCTTCTTGAGGCCCAAGTATCATTTATTACCTTGAATTTTGGTATCATATAGATACCCTTTAACCCATGTTAGTATGTTTTTAACGATTTTGCAGCCCTCTCGAAAATTCTTGCATTGAAGCCCCTTAAAGCTGCACTCTTTTTATCGATTCCATCCATAAAAAACTTCAATTTGGATTGACAAGATAAAGCTGAAATTTTTGAACCTTTCTTTGTACCAACAAAATTATCTATAAGAACAAACATGAGGTGGCTGTTTTTTCTTATGCATAACAGCCATAAAGTTTATCCAACTACTTGAGATGCAAAATAGATCATGGAAGGAACTTCCTTATGCAAATGTCAATAATCAAAGGCTCGTCATTCACTGGCAAACTTGTTCTTATTACCTTGGATTCCAATTACCTTGCCTTCTTTGGTGTATTTGAGCTCCATCTTTTCTAAGGTGAGATAATTCTCCCGATGTGTAAAACCACTAACATCCTAACACCACATCCATGTTATTCAAACTCACAGACATAAAAATCATCACATACTTCATTATTTCTCAATGTGGTAATGAGTGGGGAACTCTTGTGCCAACATAGTATAATGGATCCATTAGGAGGATACGTTGAGGCCTTGGAATCCCCAATATTCAAACTTAAGCTTGCAATCATCCTTGCATCAATGAAATCGTGTGAAGCACCATTATTAATTGAAAAACTCACAGATTGCCATACGAAAATACCTCTTGTTTGGAATAGGTGAATTCTATCGGGAGAGTGATGCGAAGGTTCCCTCTATCACACTTTCTTCCTTATGCCCATGTTTATCAACAACAACTTTATTCTCCTCATTAGCCAAATAAAAATCAAATTACTGAGTAATCCATTACCTTATTAGGTTTGCCCTTTTGAGGCATGAGTTTGATCGCCAAAAGTGACCTTGGTTGCCCCTCATTTACTTTTTTAAAAAAAGATATGTATCCATTTTGAGGCTTATCATTTGCCGCATGCGGATCAATGAGCTTGTCATTTGCATTTTTATTTGTTGGGAGTATCCCTTACTCATTGCCTTTACACTTTCATTGGTTGTTCTTTACCTTAGCATCTAATTCATTTTGTACCTTCACATTCTACATGCATAGTATTAGATACTGAGAAACTCCTTAGTATGCACCTTTGAAGAACTCATACCTTGAAGATCCATTCCCATATCCTTTTCAAGACTTATTGCCATATATGTTTTCATCTTGATTTGACTCATGACACCTTTTACAAGTGTGAGAATGCATGATGCCTCTTGTCTCAATTCTTCCTTAAGCACATTCAACAAATGTAGAGAAATATCATCATATTCATTTAAAATCAGGACATGATGGTTTGCATTGCAACCATTATATTTTTACGAATGATTATCTGTATGACCCCAAATAATTTGTCGAGAACAAATGAAGGATAAGATCATTTGACAATTAAGATCTAACATCAATACACAAGATCTTACATTTGCCATAGCTTGGGAAGAATTTTACCCTCTTGCTTTATAATAAGGGCTTGTGACATTCCAAAGGCCTTGAAAGCTTCCTACCATGTGTTCCAAAATGTCTCTCATGATATCATCACCAAACCAAGGGGATTAGGGGTTGTGACATGTCAACAATGCAAGTAACAACCATCATTTTCACTCTCACATCTTCATGTCGAAAGATCATTGACTTATCATTTGAAACATCAATGAATAAATCATATACTTATCTCATTGTTCAGAACCATAGCCAAACAATTTATTGTTTCCTCCAAGTCCTTATGCAAGGCATCCTCGAGAATGATGTGGATGCTTTAAGCTTCTTCCCAGACCCTAATAATCATTTCCTTCAAACCACCTTCACTTATTAACTCCATGGTTTCCATGAATAGCCTCTATCCCAATACAAATATGAAAATACAAATCTTGCATTGATTCACAAATAACCAATGAATAGAGGAAGGAAGCTACCAGGGGATGGTAAGATTCATAATGTTTTTCATGTTTCTTGCATTAAAAAGGCACTTTGCCAATAAAAATGTCATATTTGTTTGGAGTTACCCCTTTAGATGAAGAAGGTAAATTGACCTTAATTTGAAACTATTATGGAAACAAGAGAAAGGAATTTAAGAAAACGTGTCATCAAAGAATACTTGGTCAAATGGAAGGACCTTCCATTTAGAGGATCTACATAAGGAAAATGCTTCAATCTTAGAGCATCCAAGTTTACATTTCTTGATGAGGGCAAGACTTTTGGGAAGGAAGGACTATAATTTCTCCATTTTTATAAAAAATTAAAAAAGAGGGTAAAATCGATTTGCACATGTAATTTTAAAATGAAATTTTATAAATTGTGCAAATGAAATAAAAGGGAAGTTCGACTTCACCTTGAGATAATAAAAACATGTTTTTAAGGGTAAATCAAGTGACTAGGCAAGTTGTTTTTTGGGAAGCATTTAATAATTAATATTGGAGATGAAGTGATTATTCAAAAGTATGGGTCGACCATACAAGAGCATATTTTTAATATCCTATGCATTTAATATTTGTTGTTGGTGACTTTTGACACATTTTTAAATAAGATTTCTTTCCAGATGATGGCGCCAAAGATGGAAAAGAACTTTGGAGGATGTGCGAGCAAAAAAAGTTATAAAGAAGATGTGGTTATTCATTTTTTGGTATGTTGACGGTTTATGAAACTTATCTTCAAATGCTTGAAGAAGGGATGTATGTCCACTTATGATTAAAATAAAAGGTGTTTATTAACACTACTATTTGTGAAGTGTGTCATGCCCATATAAGTTTGAAGTAATAAGTTTGCAGATCATTTTTTTTATATATACAAGGTGCCATTTTTGGGAATAAGATATGCAAAATTCACTTTGAGGATTTGAAGTGTGATCTATGATGAATATCTTTTATTACATGTTGTTAGTCTTTACCTAATGAAATCGACTTGTTTGGGCATATGCTATAGAGTGTTTTGGAGTGAATTTGAAGTATTTATAAATCTGTTGTTTAGATTTATTAATTACATTAACAGGAAATGCATTTATTGACTCTTAAAGTGAAGGAAAAAGTGTCTGGAATTATGTTGAGATTTTACCCTAACCCTAGGGCAATGACTAGGTTTAAGATTTTTGGGGTCTGTTTGAGGAGTTTACATCTTGCATGAAAAGATCTACCGATATTTATTGTGAATAGAAGCTCATAATTTTCCCTTCTATGCACTTGGTTTCAATTCAAAAGAGTTAGTATTTTGGAAGTTATTTTCAAAGTTTTAGTTGATTTCAAGAAGTTTATTTATTATTTTACTTCGCAAAAGTATATTGGAAAAAGATAAGTATAAATACCAATTGGATTGCCCATCTAAATATTCACCTTGGCTCACTCTAACCCCATTTGGGTTGTCAAGAAATGCACCAAATGACACTAGGGTTAGTAAATATAAGAGGTAAACCTGAAGCTTATCTTCTAAGTTGTCTATTTTTGAAAAATAATAATAAATTATTAATATCCCATAAGGGGATATTTCATTAGTTCTATTTTAAGCAGTTTGTTTTCCCTTGTGGGATATTAATGATTTATTATTAATTACTTGCAAAAAAACAACTTAGAAGATAAACCCTCCTAGTTTATCTCAACCAACCCTAGTGTCGCAAGCTTCAATACAACCCAAATAGGGTTGGAGTCGAGTCAAGTGAGGGTTTAGATGGGCAATCCAGTAGAGGTATTTACACTCTTTTTATCCAATATACTTTGTAGAAGTAAAATAATAAACAATATTTCGAAAATTAAGAAACTTTGAAAATCCATAACTTCCAAAATATTAACTCTTTTGAATTAAAACCAAGTGCAATAGAAAGGAAAATTATGAGCTTATTCACAATAAATATCGATCTTTTCATGACTAAAACCCTCTAAATGAGCTCCCCCAAAATCCTAAACCTAGTCGTTGAGGGTTAGAGTAAAATCGCAACATAATTCCAAAGACTTTTCCTTCACTTTAAGAATCAATAAATGCAGATTCCAGATCTACAATTAATAAATCTAAACCTGATTTATAAATACTTCAAATTCACTCCAAAACACTCTTAAGCATATGCCCAAACAAGTCGACTTCATTAGGTAAAGACCAACGACATGTAATAAAATATATTCATCATAAATCACACTACAAATCCTCAAAGCAAGCTTATATCTTCTCCCAAAAATGACGGCTTATATATATAGAGAAATGATTGTAAAACTTATTACTTCAAGCTTCTATGGGCACACACACTTCACAAATGGTGGTGTTAATAAACACCTTTTATTTTTTGATCACAAGTGGGCATACATCCATTCTTCAAACATGACGATAAGTTTCATAAACCGTCATGTCAAAAATGAGTAATCACATCTTCTTTTATAGTTTTTGCTTGACATCCTCCAAAGTTCTTCTCCATCTTTAACGCCATCATCTTCAGAGAGAAATCTTATTTAAAAATGTGTCCGAAAGTCACCAACAACAAATATTAAATGCATAGGATTTTAAAAAGATGCCCATATGAGTCGACCCATGCTAGGAATAATCACTTTGTCTCAAATATTAATTATTAAATGTTTCAGGAAAATGCGACTTGCTTAGTTACTTAATTCGCCTTTTAAAATAATAAATTATTATCCCAAGGTGAAATTGAATTTATCTTTTATTTTGATTTGCACATAAAAATATATCTTATTTTTAATTTAACATATGTGCAAATCGATTTTATCTTCCTTTTAATTTTTAATTAAAATGGGGACATTACAATCCTCCTCCCAAAATTGTTTGTCCTCAAACAATATGCAAGTTCTCAATCCATGAGCCAATGTATTTTTACCATTAAACTTCTCAAGTGAGCTCTTGTGTTCATCAAATGAGAGAAGCGAGGAAAGAACAACACCTTGAAATGATTGCCCCATTCTTCCTTGATTTCCCAAGGCCGCCCAAGAAAAACCACTTCTTTGTAATACCAAATATTGACAAGAAATCTGAAAAGTTATCATGAATTTGGCAATAACAAACAATTTCTAGCTCGGCCCATGCATCAATAATGTTCCACAAAGTGTAAGAGAGCTCTTCAATCATGAACACGAAAGCAATTGGGAAATATACGTGGTTGTGATAAGTGAGAACACCAACCTTAGGGGCTTTAAATAAACATAGGGCAGCGTTGAAACAAACGTTTTCAATCTTAGAAAGAATAGAACATCCCTCTCATTTTTCCTTACTTGATTTTTAAGCTCTTGGGCATGAATCCTCAAGGTATGAACCACATGAACAAGCATTTTTCGAATTAACCAATTATGCGAAGAAGGTATCCCAAAAAGTATGAGAATATATGCCAAATCTTTTCTCATTTTACCACAAAATCGATCATCATGTTTATTCAAAATTTTATCATGTAGTGGTGCCATATGCTAGATATACTCAAATAACTACCTTGAGATAAGAGAACTTTCCTTTTTCCGAGAGTGAAAGCTTGGAACACCCAAGAGAGTATCTGGGCTTCATACTTACGGTTCCATGGGTTGTCCTTACGCTTATGGCAGCAATCATGTTGCATGGAGAACTCAAATCAATGTTGCAATAATTTATAACCATAAGCTCATAGTCCCCAAAATAAATGCCATGTGTGACCCTTGGAATGTTAGCAATCACACCCAACTCCAAATTCATTGAGTGCAAGTTACTGTTGAATTTCATCATCTTTCAAATTTGTTTTCTTTCTTATGATTGCAACATGACGAAGCAAGAAATGAAATGTGTTGTGAAGCCCAAAGTGAATTTATAACAGCGATCACATAATTTCAAAACTTCATTCTTACATTGCTTCTAGTTGTACCCTCCTTGTTATGGAGTGCAAGATAGTGTCCAAGCTCAACCATGAATTGTAGAATGTCTCCTCTAACTTCACATGCAAGCCATAAAATCGAAAATGCTCATCAAAGAAAATATGCATGTCACTTGAACCATAATCCATGAGATGGTAGGAAATTGTTACCTCTTATGCATCATGCCAAAAAGGCAATCATACTTCCATGTAATTTCAAAATCTTCCCCACAAGAGTTAGTCAAGTAATGTCATCCAAACTAGTTTGAATAAAGATGAAATTGAGTAGCTTACTCTTAGTGAGGCTGCCATACCAAATCCTTTAATCGAAAGTCATCATTAGCATTTAGGAAAATACCTTTCCTTTCTTCTTGTCCCTCACAGGTCCCTTCATCCTTGCATTCATTATCAACCCAAGCAACATTAGTAACAATTAAATGATGTCATCATTGGTTACCTCTTGGTTGTCCTTATTTTGCTCATCCATACAAACTTGCAAATCAGATTTCTCTTCCTTTTTGAACTCATCTCCCATGATCATCTTATCATTATGCATGCAAATTATACAAAGGAAAAGAAACATCTTCAATCAATAATGACCCTTTACCTTGCTTGTCATTGCATCTTCTTCCTCCTCTTCCTTTGCACTAAATCGATTTTTCGTGCAAGCACCAAGTTTCATACTGCAAGCATTAGATATCAAATTTTATCATTAAACACCAAGGAACTCATACTTGAAGAGTTGATTACATATCCTTTTTGAAAGCTTGGCAGCCATATGTGTCTTCAACTTGATTGGGCATTGATTCATGACATCTTTGGCCAATGTGTGAGCAATACATAGGGCCTCTTAACTCATCTCTTCCTCAAGCATAGATATCAAATGTCGAGGAAGTTCTTTATACTCATTCAAAACCAAAGACATGATAGTTTACATTGACATGCAACACATTTTCGAATGTCTATCATCTATAACAACAAGGAATACTTGAACATATGAAATATGAGATCATCACAATCAAGATCCAACATCAATACGCAAGATCTTACCTCTGCCATAGTCTCCAAAATTTTTACCCTCTTACCGAAATAAGGGCTTGCGATATTCCCAAGGCCTTGGAAAGCTTCCGACCATGTGTTCGAAAATGTCTCTTATGATGGTATCATTGTATGGCAAACGGTGATCCTTGTGATTTCAGTCAATGCAGTGATGACCATAATTCTTACTCTCACATCTTCATTATGCTTCAATAACCTAGCTAGCCAAATGAAACATCAAAGAGTGAATCATGTACTTATTTGATTGTTTGATCATGGCCAAACAATTTGTTGTTTCCTCCAAGTCTTTAAGCAAGTCATCTCTCGAATGATGTGGATGCCTAAGCTTTTTCCAAACTCGATAATCGTTTCTACAATTCACCCTCACTCATGAACTCCATGATCTGCAAACAATACCCCTGTGAAAAAGTAGAAAGTTGGTTTGATTCTCTTCACACAAATTGCAATAAGTCTGAAATATTTTCCCACTCTAAATATGCCAAAACAGATTTTTTTCTAAATCCTGGAAATAGGAGACTTACTTATAATTAGTAAGTTCGTCACTTTTCCCGAGCTGAATTTAGAAAAATTGCATAACTAGATTGCTCAAAACACCTCGAATTGCATGAAACTTTGGGAATGATAGATAATATTATGGAGCAATTTTCCCAAAAGGAATTTTCAAAAATAATTGAAATCGATTTTTAGAACCTAAAATACTAATAAAAAATATAGCAACTTAAAAATCCAGTATCTTTGGCAAGGGAAGTCCAAAACATTTGAAATTTTGGATATTGGGCCCACAAAAATATGAGGAACAATATCACAAAACTAGATTTTGCATATACCAACACTAAACCCTAATTTTTGCCCTAAAAATAGGTCACAAAAACACATTTAGGGCACCAATTCAACTCCAAAATTTATGAAATTAATTTCTCCTTATTCCTCTTTGTTTAATGGTCTTAACTTATCCACTAAATTCCACAATGTATACGCTTAACTGTAAATCAAGCACAGGAATTACTCTAAAGAACTTTACACTGATTTTCACCAAATGATGACCAATTAGAGCATACAAATCTAGCGTTAAACTTCTAATACCAGTCACCGCTACAAATTTGCCTAAGTCGTGATTACCAATCACCACAATGAGGATGAGTCATCGCTATTTGTAAATACTCAACAATATGTAATAAACATATGGATTTGTGCCCTTCTAACATAGTTTGTTGTCCAAGTCTCAACCATTGCTTGATCAAGTATAAAATTTGCAATACTAGAATTCTACCAAACATCCATCAACAAATCGATGTCAAAGAAGAGACTTAATTACATCCTAAGTATATGCTATGCCAGTCTATTCACTCGAGAGATATTTCATATTAAAATCATGCACCCATAACTCTTTGTACCTAGATCGGATCACTATCATACATGACTCTAAAACCCACAAACTATGCAAATACCAATCGATCCATACCAAAAACACTTTAACCAAACACCAATCAATACGAGACTTATGGAAGGTCACTCAAGGAATATTAATTAAACGAGTTATTAAAAGCAATGAATAAATACTACGCGATTCATTTAATCAAATAAGGGACTTTTAAACAACATGCTAACACCTAGTCAATCCACTCCAAATGATACTCCAAATCAGCCCATTAGCGCTAAGATAGAAGAAGTGCTGCAAAGTTAAAGTGAATACCGATCAAATTACTTCTAAAAAGGCCCCAAAGGAGTAACCAAACACGCCGGTCAGAGCTGCAATTTTGACACATATGCATACAAAAATCTGATCATTTACCACTCTAAAAGCAGTCCACAAATACCATAAAAGTTCACTAGTAAGCTGGGGTTATACACCAATATCACAAGGAATATTATATCAGCGCCAAATCAATATGCAAGGAACAAAACCCAAGGATAATAAGTGACATCGCTATTGTAAAAGGATAGTTTTCCACTTGCAAAAAATTTAATCAAATATTTCTAAAGCCAAAAACATGGATCGCATTGAAATAATCACTTCAATTGATTCTCAATAACAACTTAAAACAACCACCCATGAAAAGAGAGAAAACATCAATGGCATGATCCCAAAACTCCAAACGGAGTATCAAAATAAGTTTATCATAACACCATTAAATCATAAATCGAACTAAGTTTATCATAACATTTTTATTAAACACCATTAAATCATGCCAAAACACTTCACCCAAAAAGGAGTCACTTCGCATGCCAAATGAATGTATATTTTCACACAATATGCACTTCAAAATGGGGATAACAAAGTTGGAAAACACCGGGTTAGAAGTTTGCAATCGAGAGTTATTAATCATCACAAATCTCATGCAAATACCATAAATTATGTGATATATAAGTCGCCCAGTTGATACCATCAAGTTGTTTGCACATCTAGGGCACTAACCATGAATCAAAACACACCAAGAACGACCAAAATGAGGCTTGGTCAAGTAGGAAAAACAGATCTATTATTTTAAAATATAGATCCCCAAATGAGATTTTTGGAGCACTGCGAATGAGCAGACTGTATTAGTAAACTCTCGATCATTTATTGCTTTAAAACAATCCTTAAACAGATTTGAAACAAGTCGTTAGGGTAGAAATGAAGTCTTCACCCAAATTGATTTAATAAAGCACTGTGAGCATGGATTTACTTATGTATTCTAATAAAACATGCAAATTTCAATAGTAAATTTAACTAAAATTAAAAGCAAAGGACATGATTTCACAAACAAATGGTATTCAATTAATCTCAAATCGCTCAATGGTAATGACTCCCACGCAGAGAGAGAGAGAAAATCACAGTACGCATGCATCAACTCCAAGCATGGAGTATCAAAATAAGTTCATCATAACATGTTCATAATAATGATTAGCACTCCTTTTATATAAGCAAAGAGGCCTGAAATTGTAAAACCTAGGAGAGGAAAATATTAAATAAAAGCGAAGTTTGTTTTAAGATCCCTGAGCGTCCCCTTTTCAAATAGTGATTTTAACAATAAAAGTCACCTAACTATTTATTTAATTAATTCCCCATTTAATTTTTATATTTTGGGAAATAAATTAAATAATTTTTAAAATTAAATAATTAAATAATTATTGCTCCATGCAATAATATTTAATTATTTAATAAAAATTTTCCGCTTGCACATCCCGAAACCACAGGGAAGTATAGGCTTGGGGTCTTGAAATAGGAACATTACCATCCTCTCTTCCCAAGGATTGTTTGCCCTAGAAGCCATGATAGCATAAGTTCGATGCCTGACATTACCACATGGTAGTCCTGAGCACCGAGTTCCAGTGCCCTCAAGTGGAGGAGCATTTGTAATATCTGGGTCCATCCGAGAGATTTTGTCCTCCTCGCAGTTTTATTTCTCAAGCAGCACATGGAAACAAGCCATAGTTAGAAAAATAAGTGTTGAAGAACACTCTTTCTTGCTTCTTCTAGATATCTCCACTATTTGGATGGTGCCCGATTTCCTTTCATACATGGAGTTGCCACCATAATCTATACAGATTCCATTGTTTTTTGGAGTTATGCCATTCTTCACCAAAAAGGGGAACATTATCCTTCCCGATAAATCACGCATGAGTGCCACAAATTCCAAACACCCATAACCATACATCATGTGTACAAATGCCCTGGAATTGAAAGGAGCGATGGACTCTTCATGGTGATGTTAGGTAAAAAGGAGAGGCGGCAGGGAGGACAATATCTTTGATTTCCTTAATAATGGGGATACCACATGGGCCCATAGAAATCAAAGATAGGTGACATAGCGCCCCATCCTTTCTGGGTACCTAACATCACCATGAAGAGTCCAGATTCTTTCACGTGTTCATATTTTCACGAAAGTGTAGTGTACAATGAGGGTATGGTTATAGTGGAACTCATGCGTGATTATCGGGAAGGGCAAGTCTTATTTTGGAGGTGAAGAATGGCATACTGTAACGAAGATATGGGGACTGTAAGCGAATTATGGTGGCCCCCATGTTTGAAAGGAAGTTGAGCACCATCCAACGTGAAGTAAATTAAGAAGAAGCTTTATTGATTAAGTAATGGACACTCATTTTCTAACCTTGTTTGTTTTTCTAGGTTGAAACATCTAATACAAATGTGGGAGGAAAGCAATTCCCAAGATATTACAAATGCTCCTCCACTTGAGTGGCACACGGAACTTCGGTTTTGGAGGACTACCATGGTGTTAATGGATGAGGTGACATGAGCTGCTATTGAGCAAGGGCAAGATATTAATCTTGGGAAGGTGAAGGTGTAATGTCTCCATTTCTCAAGACCCTTAGCCTATACGTCCCCATGGGCTTTGGGATGTGCAAGGGAAACATTTTTATTAAATAATTAAATACTATTGCCTAGAACAATAATAATTTAATTATTTAATTATGAAGATTATTTAATTTAATTCTAAAATATAAAAATTAAATGGGGAATTAATTAAATAAATATTTAGGTGGTTTTTTTATTAAAATCATCCTTTGAAAAGGGGACGCCACATCTAGGGAAAACAAACTGCTTTTATTTAATATTTTCCTTTCCTAGGGTTTTCGAATTTTGTGCCTCCTTATAAAAGGAGTGCTAGGTCATTATTATTATTATGTTATGATGAACTTATTTTGATGCTCCATGCTTGGAGTTGGGATGCATGCCCATTAATATTTTCTCTCTCTCAAGCGTGGGAGATTGTATGGAGTTGGTTTGAGATCAATTGAAGCATTTGTTTGTGAAATTCAAGTCATTTGCTTTGGCGCTAAGTTTTAATTGAAATTTAATATTGAAATCTGCATGTTTTCAATAGCGATTCATTGTAGTGTCACCGTAGCAGCTTGGTTTGTGGATACTTTTGCAAGTCGATTTGTTGGTGCTCTCCTTCTCTACACTTTGGCGACTTATCATTGATGATTGTGAGTTGTTTGTATACCATATATGTAGATGAGGTCAACCAACTTGGATATAGATTGTTCTTTGAAGGAAATCGACTAAGATGTATGCATGTTTTGGTTTGATTATTATATGGAGTTGGCATGGGATCCATGTGTTTAGTAAACTGAATTTATCTGGTTTGTTTCATTGTTATTCCTCGACTAAAGTGATCTCTTTTGGAGGTTCATGTTTGTTAATTGATAGATTTATCTTCCTTCTTAACAAAGCGCCATCTAGGAATGAATTTTGAATAGTTTAATGCATGTTTGGGGCTCTAAATATTCAAATGCGAACTAACCCCTGTTGCAGCGCTCTCTTTCAAAGCAATACAAAGTGATAGTATTTGACATGATTGTGATCGGGTTTGGTGTGGATAAAGTTGTGTTCTCCTATAACCAGCGACTTCACAAGGTATAATCTTCCGAGTGTTTTGAGGCATGATTAAGCCTCTTAATAGGGTGACTTATTTTAGAAGTTTGGTAAACTTCTAAAGAGTCTTGCAATACATTAAATGCTCCAACAAATAGAGGTTTAAGCATTACAATGATCCATAACAAGAAGGCCCAGATTGATATTTATTTCATGCATATTGAGCAATGAGTTTATCTCACATAGTATGAAGTTTGGGTGATCTTTGGATGAATGTCATTTTGTGTGGGTGAATTTGGATCAGATTTAGAGATCTTTGCGGTGTGCATGACCTTCATATTTATTGGAAAGCAATCTGATTTCCCGAGTCTCATTTGGCCCCATTGGGAATTAATTGCTTAAGATATTTGGTAGATAATATATTTTGAATGTATGGTTGTGGTGATTGGGTTTGATGATTCTTTATATAGATATATATATGACATATTAGATTAATATTGCAGCATTTGGTATTAGAAGTTTAACTTATTTGGATTTGTATGTTCTAATTGGTCATCATTGGTGAAGTGTTATGTAATGATTTTTAGAGTAATTCCAGTATTCATTTACAGCAGTATACATTGTGGAATTTAGTTGATAAGTTAAGACCATTAAACCCTTATCCTCGGGTTTATTGAGTCAACTACTCAACGGGTTTCAAGTGGTTTGCTACCTTGGTTGATTGGTGTATTGAAGGATTGTTGATTTTGCATATTTTCTATTGATCCCGGAAGGGGGATATTACATGTCTTGGTGACATTTTGGTAAATATGCATTTATCATCTTATTCTCTATATTTTATAAGGCCAATATCTCAAGTTTCATGATTTTGGAGCTTTCTAAGTTGAGTTATAAATTTATAAAAATAAAATTACAAACAAGTGTTTTAAGAAATTCATATCTTCATATCTAGGGCATTAAAAAACAAATTTCTTGCACTACACGATTGTTGAGCTATGATGTCAAGGTTCACCCCAAACCCCGAACCTTTTGATACATATCCGGTACGGATACATGAGGGTATGGGTTCGGGTTCGTCCTGGATACGTGGGGATACGTCCAAGGTATGCCACGGGTACGTCTAGACGTACCCGAGACGTATCCCCGGTACCCACCATGTATCCTTTGCTAAAAACATCTTTTTAAGCATTAAAATCTTTTTTATTTTTTGACTTAGTCAATGCATAAAACCGAACCCTAATATTAAAATGAATAAAATATTACACCCTAATCACCTCAAAAAGTTATAAAAAGCACTCACCCCTTCATTTGAAATCACACAAACAATTCATTGTTGGTTTTTGCAAGTGTATGAGCAAAGAGCCAAAGAAGAATTGAAGAGCTTAGAGGAGGCAAAGATTGGAAGGAGGTTTTGCAAGGAGCTTAGAGGAGGCAAAGATTGGAAGGAGGGGCAGCCATTGCTTCTTTTGTTTGGAGTCCACCATTACGGAGGAGAAGGAGAGGAAGCCATTGTTGAGACTTGAGAGGAAGAGATTGTTTTAAATTTATTGTTCATTCAAAACTAAAAGAGTAGACATCACATTTGGTCCTTGGAGGTAGCATTTGTTTGGAGGCAACAAGGATCTACACTATAGGTATTTTAATTTTTTTAATTCATCCTTTTATTTTATTTTTTTACGGTTATTTATTTATTTATTTTGTTGCATTTTTAAAAAGTTTAGAGTTTAAACACATCCTAAATCTGTGTATGCTCTCACCTCGCACCTTTATGGTGATCTTGGTGATCAAAACAAATTAGGATGGCATGGTTTAGGGTTATTTAATTTAATAATTAGTAAAAAAAAAAATTAATCTTAAATGTATTGTTCAATGTTAATATATTTGTTTTTTTATTTTTTTAGCTTCTAAGTTTGTGTATTCTCTCACCTCGCACCTTTATGGCGATCTTGGTGATCAAAAACAAATTATGATGGTATGGTTTAGGATTTTTAATTTAATAATTAGTAAAAATCATTTTTTTAATTTTTAAATGCATTGTTCAATGTTAATAAATTTGTTTATTTTATTTTTTTAGCTTCCTAAATCTGTGTATGCTCTCACCTCGCGCCTTTATGGTGATCTTGGTGATCAAAACATATTAGGATGACATAACTAATTTATTTATGTTAAGGCAAAATGTTTTTAATTTTTAAACATCCTAACTCTGTGTATGCTCTCACCTCGTGCCATTATGGTGATCTTGGTGATCAAAAATAGATTAGGATGGCATTAATTTTTCCTTCGGTTGGAGTGCAAGGCCAAGAAGCTGAAAACACATCATTTCCTTTGAGACATGATGCTAATTCCCCTCTTTCAAGACATGTGACAAAGTGGTAGACAACCTTGTTGGTGGTGGGGGGTCGATTTGGATATGTCATGTTTGTCATACTCAAAGTATAAGTCCTCATATAGCCGATGAAAATCCATTTAATCGGTGTTGGAGGTGTGGGGATAAAGAAGTACCCAAAAATATCAAATGAAAAAATGGCGAAGAGTATCTAAGAGAGCAAGAGGAGGTTAATAGACAAGCTGAAAGAAATAGAACTAGAACAATTCCATTGCAAAGAAGGCCTTCATCATAACCATCCACACCTAGACCTACTTCTCATCCTTTCATTCAAACTCAAATTCAACCACTTTATTCCCCTTTTGATGAAGAGAGTCTAGAGTGCTCACGAAAAAGGCCAAAAGAAGCATTGGAAAAAAGTATTTAATATTCAAAAGAGGGAAATTTCTAATGAGGTTGTTGCTCAAAGCATTTATGCATGGGGGTTGCCCTTTAATGTATTGAGGTCTCCATATTGGCATCAAATGGTGAAGGGTATCAATGAAGCTCCACAAGGGTACAAATCCCCAAAATACGAAAAATTTCAAACCACACTCTTGGGAAAGAAAGTGGAACACATTCACAACACTTTGCAGCCAATCAAAGACTCGTGGAAGGAAACAAGGGTTTCCATCATTTCATATGGATGGACAGATGCTAGAAATAGACCCCTCCTAAATGTTGTTGCAAGTATGTCCAAAAGGAGCAATGTTCCTTAAAGCCATTGAATATGAAGGGGAAGTCAAAGATACACAATTTATTGCCAACATTTTGATAGAGGCACCGAGTCGGTCTGGTCCCCAAATGTTGTCTAAATCATCACGGACAACGCAAAAAGCGTAAAGCAATAAGAATGATCATAGAGGACGGATATGAGAATATGTTTTGGACCCTTATGTTGTCCACTTCCTTAATTTGATGCTCCAAAAGATTGGGAAAATTGATCCGTAAACTTCTACTTTGGAACTCTACGAAATCACACAATTATGTTGTTCTACTTTCAACTTTGGAAAATGACAGTTTCGATGAAGATTAGAGCTTTAGTGACTAATTAACTAGTGCTTAGGACAAAATTGTAGAGAAATGCTAAAAGAATTCTACACACAACACAAGAATTTTTATCCTGGAAACCCCCAATGAGGGAAAACCAGTCGGGAAGGGAAACTGCTCTTTCTTCCCACTTGTATTGGCCAATTAATCAAATTGTACAGATTACAATAAGTATGAAAAGAAGCAACAATGTAAACCTTCTCTCCAATTACTTGTTTGCTCCTACAATTCCACTCCATCATTGAAGAATCTCTACTCACTTGCTCTCATATTAATACTCTTCTTCTCGATCTCTCTGGATCTTCGAATGATCAATTATCTTGCTCCTCCTTGTATTTATAGCCTTCTCCCATGTCCTCCCGTGCACCTTTGGAGAATGGGAAAGGTCGGGGAGAGAAGAGCACTGATTGGGTGCTTCAAATACGCGTCCATTTGTGTTCCATTCTTCTTTTCATTCGAGATGTGTTAGGACCGCCGCCCTGCTGCGAGGCCGGCGGTTCTGCCCAAAACCTCTATTTACCTCATTTTCTTCATTTGCTTCAACTCTCCTTCTTGGTGCTAATGGGAAGGCTGAAGTGGTGTGAAGGGCCATGCATGGAATGCGCACTGCAGAGCTCGGTTTGGTGCCATCAACCAGATCATCGGCAGCACCAACGCCGAGTTATGCAAGGACAAGTGGGAGCGCAAACAAGCGCTTAAGCATCGAAGGCATTGGGTAATGTGTTACGCGGAGCGTATGCTCTCGAACCCTTTGGCTGTCCGATTTAGAGATCAATCCCAGACGCAAATCCTCTTGCAAGGATTGTGCATTTTCAAAGGGGGAGGATGCTCAGTACTACAAAAGAAAGAAAAGAAAATTCAAGAAGTCTAGATTCAAAGAGCCTCCATACAGACAGTCGAAAGAAAAATATAAGTTCAGAAAGTACAAGCATATCGGCAAGCATCAGAAATTCAAGCCGACCTGCTACATATGCAAAGGGCCGCACTATGCAAACAAGTGCCCCAAGAAAGATACAGATAGAGGTAAAGCAAAGGTAAACGCTTTATCTATAAAAGGCATTAATGAAGAAGAGTATGCATTTATTTCAGATTCTGAAAGTTTATCTTCAGACATATCTTATGCATCTCTTGATGATATGAATCGCATACGATACAACAAGTATCGGAAGAAGAAGAAGAAAGATGCATGACGGCAGTAGTGCATTCTGTTCCTTCTTTTGACAATTTCAATGTCAATATGAATACTAACTTTGCACACCCAATGATTCCACCAAGTGCAGAGTATTTAAGAAGGCAATTAGAATGTTTACAGTCTGTGCATGATAGTTGTCCCCCATGGGACATCTTTAGAAAAATGGCTCTCAAGAAAGAGCTAGAGAACCGAATGATAAGTACATCGGGACCAATGAAGCGAGAGCGAGCGGATCTGCAAGAGCAAGAAGAGACAGAGCACGATGAACCTTTCAAAGCAGTTCTATCGGACCTCCATTCCAACGAGAGGATAAGGCAAAGACAAAGGCTCCCATCCAGAGAGGCGGATTTGGAGCTTGGAGAGGTCGTGGAAGACGGCATCCAAGAAAGATTCTTTGAACCAGGACAATCTTGAGATCCTAACCCGGGATCCATGGAGACCTACGAGAAGATGGAGAAAAGACAGAATAGCATTCTGGAAAAGTCATCTCCAAAGCCACTGAAGAATTCACCAGATTGCTGGATGAAGAAGAAAAGGAGAAAGAAAATCCAGAAGAAGATCTGGATAAAACCTATCATCATGTTGCATCTGAAGAAAATCCAAAGGCTGAGGTATGTACCATAAGTTGCACTCAGAATCCATTTATAGCCATGACTATATGCATTCCTCATATAAAGCCATATATGTTAGATGCCATGATTGATACTGGAGCAGAAATAAGTCTGCTCAGACAATACGCCATACCTACAGATTGTTGGGTCTCTACCCATACAAAAATTAAGTTTGATAAGAAAGAAGTAATCTGTAAGTATATGGCCAAAATAAAAATAGATATAGAAGGTATCCCTTTACATCTTGAATTCTACCAACATAATATGGATAACTACGACTGCTTGTTAGGAGTCAATTTCCTAGAAGCCTGTCATACATTTAGTATATCCAAAGACCATATCATGTTGTTCAATCCTCCTAAGAAGATACCTAGAAGGTACAGTTTTCAAGCCATTGTACCTTTGCCCCAGAAATGCAAAACTGTTAATAATGTATGGATCCATAAGTCTATTGCAAATTGCCAAGTCAGTATTGAAGAAATAGTATCCAAAATAAAGAATGACTTGTGTAGTGAAAATCCCCATGCATTTATCCATAGGAAGAAGCATTTTACATTCATTGGATCTGCGGTGATCGGAGATTCGAAGGAAAGAAATAGTGCCCAAGTTCAAGGCTCATCATCGTGGGATGCCTCCCGAACGAAAGGAATGCAGAGAAGAAATTCAGAAGCTGCTGAAAGGTGGCTTTATTCAAGAATCAATTCGCCTTGGTCTTGCACTGCATTTTATGTGAATAAAAGATCTGAGCATCCATGATAAGAAAAGGTTGGTGGTAGATTACAAGCCACTCAACAAATATATTGCTTCAGTACAACATCCCATTCCAGCAAGGGATGATCTCTTGAGCAGAATTAAAGGTTCTAAAGTATATAGCAAGTTCGACCTCAAGAGCGGTTTTTGGCAAATATTTCTGAAGCAGGAAGATATGTTCAAAACAGCCTTCATTGTCCCAGGTGGGCAATATGAATGGAAAGTTCTGCCCTTCGGCCTCAAAACAGCACCATCCATTTTCCAAAAGATTATGGATAAAATCTTTGGTGAACTTTCTGATTTCCTTATTGTATATATAGATGACATTTTGATTTTTTCAAAATCTCCAAAAGAGCATATCAGTCATCTAGAACAGTTTTATAAGGTTGTTTTTGATAATGGTTTATGTCTATCTTTGACAAAAATTGAAGTATTTAAAGAAGACATAAATTTTCTTGGCATAAGGATAAGCTCTGGTAACATTGAGATGCAGCAGCATATTGTTAGCAAAATACAGAGTTTTCCTGATGAGTTACATGAAAAGCAGCAGCTCCAACGATTTCTAGGATGCGTGAACTATGTTGCTGGATTCTACCAGAACATAGCTGCTTGTGAGTCTTACTCAACAAAAGACTCAAGAAGGATGCACCTGTATGGAATAAAGAAATGACAGATGCAGTTCGAAGAATCAAGAAAGCAGTATTATCGCCTCCTATGTCTTTACAGTCTTTGGTATGAAAATAATAGAGTGCGATGCAAGCGAAAGCAAGATCTTGGGAGCAGACTCAAAGAGAAATGTGAAAATGGGAAGGAAAAGTTCAGATACTGCTCGGAGCCTTCCAAGGATCGAATCGAAATATCATTCTTCCCACAAGGAATTGCTTGCATTAAGAAAGCCATTAAAGCTTTCTTGTTTTTTGTCCAAAATGAAGTCTTCATTCTAAGATCAGATCTGAAGGACTTCAAGAAGAGATTAAATGGTGGAGATCCTGCGAACAAAGCAGCCTGGAACAGACTTCAGCGATGGGGTCTGTGGTTCGATAATTTCGAATTTACAGTAGAACACATTGCAGGGAAATCCAATGCACTGGCAGATTTTGCCAGTAGAGAAATGAATAACTCCAAGAGTGTGAATGTTACTCAGTTCTACATGAACCCCATGGTTCAGTATGGGACCACAGAAATTCTCAGGTTCAGATCAATACACTCATTCCTAATGACAACAGGATGTCAAGAGAAGCGCAAGATCTGCTGGTTAAGCAGAGGAATCATTTCAGTCAATGAATATCAGATGTCTGAGACTGAATGTAGGTTTTTGATCCCGACATCTCACGGAAGACAATTTCATCTGCTGCGAGATCCAATGGTTAAGTGCTTTGCCTTAAGCGGCAATGGAGATCGATGTACAATGGAGTATCGACCATCTTCCGATTGAAGGACCGAGGATCAATCTGCACAACTTATCCCGTGCATAATACACTCTGGCGTTTGAATATTCAAGAATGTGGACTGAGGAGCATCCGCTCCAATATGATCTGGACAGAGCGCCATCTATAAGGGGGGAAGTATATAGGAAGACATTTTAAATACTTTCTGTTAAAATACTTACCAACTAGAATTTCTGATTCACCTCTGTTAAATGTTGATCCTAGCGGCTAGAAATATCTTGATACAGTGTAAGATCCCGTGGTTTGTAAAAGTTCATTACTATGTTAAGATTAACCCTGGCAGGCATATTGATCAAAGACCTAATGCTACTTTATGGAGAAGAATCTTCTGCACCACACAATGGTGGTCCATCCTCCTGCTCCAGGACAGGACTTAAAGTTATTGGATCATTACCTGTATCCCACTAGCCGCATCTGAAACACGAAATCTTCTGACGGATCAGCATCTACATCAAGGGTCAGCTCGAGGCAGTGGAAAGGAATGCGGAACCGGCGCACATGCGTGAGGACAAAGCACATCATCCACTAGCAGCGATGATGACATGGGACCAGCTGTCTCCTTTGATTCTCCTTAGTGCGGTTTGCTTTTGAATAAAGGCTATCATGGTAGGCCTGTTACCATGGTTTGTAAAGGTGTCCGATAAGATTCCTTCTTATCTTCTTTTTTTGTGTGTCGGTCAGTGCGTGGTGGACCCATGGCACTTAAATAAAACTCCCGTGAGTGGGTTGTACTCACTGTCTTTGTCTGGGTCAGGTCAGTGTCTGTCCCTTTAGGTCATTCGGAATCTTACCTTTTACTTGGGTGACCGGTTCTCCTCTTTAGGATACTTGTTTCTAAGTGAAAAGCCTTGACGAAGTTCTATAAATAGAACTCCGCTCAACTCATTCACTACACTTAGAAGCACGGAGCAATACTCTACGAAGGACAAGGAAAGAAGGATAAAGAGTTTCCGAGAAGAGTCAGAGTCTTCAAGAGTCGCGTGCAAATATTTCAGATCTGCTTTAATGTTGTAAGTCTTTGTTTATGGATCTTTATCGGTGCTATATTAGTTGTGGATCGTGAGTATAAACTATTGATTGTAGAAGAGTTCAGTTTGTTTGAAGAAATATATGAAACAGAGGATGTTTTGATATCATCGTGAATATCATTAATGAAATATTTCCTCCGAAACTCTTGATACTATTTTGCATATGTATGGTGGTAAATGGTTTTCGAGCTTCTTTGTGTATATGTTTGTTTAAGATTGGTTTTGAGTATATGGTCGAGAGCATGTTGTGTTTAGAATTGGTATCGGAAGCGTGTAAATGGTTGTGTTTTTATTGGTAGTGAGTCAGTAAATGATTGTTTTCAGAGTTATCGAGTTTTGTTTTTAGAATTGGTATCGGAGCGTAAAAGATCTTAGGACCACGAGCAATAAAGGAATCTTTGGATCATTAAGTTTTGATACTTGAGTGATATGTTTTGATTATTTTCAAGTCAGTTTGTTCTGCAAGACGATCGAGATATTTTTAAGAAGGATTTTGGTTTGAAGGTTTTCGAATTGATTTACGAGTTTATTCATGACCTCTGCGAAAGCAAGTTTATATAGCACCTAAAAGGTTAATTGGTGAGATCCCCGCCAAGTAAGACGCCGTGTGTCAGGCGCAGTTTTAGGGTAGATCCGACGTTTGTTTAACCTTGCTTCCTTGCTTACTTGTGATAATGAATAATGGTGAAGAAACTGCAGAGTCGAGTCTAGATGAATGGAGAATCAGGATCTAATTAATCATCGATGTTTTTGAAGTAAATACTGATGTTGATATGATAGATGAATCAAATCCCATTCCTGAGTGGAAATTGCCAAAGAAGTCATACTCTGAAGTATATGCAAAAATTAATAGATTCCATTTAATTGCTTCTACAGTTTTTAAGACAAGAGAATCAGTAATTCAAGTATCTCAGACTAGTAATGGGGAATATAATATTCCTTTAATTGATAGATCAGATATTAAGAGTCTAAAGAGACAGTCTACATATAAGTTTGCGCATGTAGGATGCGTACAGATAGGGATAACACCTTTATTCAGAAGAGGTTTAAATGCATCAATACTTTGCTGTTTAATGGATTTACGGTTTGACAATTTTAAGGACTCACTGTTAGCAGCAATTCAGGTTACACAATGGACCCATCTCTTTTGAGGTTTTCCCAAATTATCCAGTCTCCTTGACAAAGGATGACTTGCTACAAGATGTTTTGAAGTTACATCTTGCTACCACTGGATTACATATGCGATCTGGTTCATGCCCCTGGCCATTCACTACAAGGTGATTTATCGCTTTGTAAATACTATGTATCCAGCAGTCAAACATGGTGTCACCAAAGGCAGCAGCGTGGTGACTCACACAAATTTAGAAACACAGAAAATTGAACCAGAACTTATTTCTTGTCTGATATCAAAGTCCCCAAAGAATGGACTTTGTCAAAGAAATTCATTCAGTCATCAAAACCCAAGTTAGAAAATGCTACAGCTATTCAAGAGGAGAAAAATAGAGTCACATTAAGTTTCAGACATAATTCGGGAAGAGAATTGAGTAAGAAGCCACTCTCAGAAGTACTTGACAAACAAGTACTTCATCCTACTTCACAGTAGGAGAAAGCTCAAATGCCCAAAAGGCAGAAGAGCCTGAGAAAGAAAAAGAGAAAATATTTCTCTGTAGCCACAAATCCCTAGTTCATGATCCGACTACTGATTTTCTCTGGTGCTCAGATTGTGAAAAACTGGTTAGCCAAAAATATGCTCCTGCTAATGGACCAGTCATAAATATGGCTTAGTAAGTTCTAGTACATCACTCCTCAAACGAAGCCCATGAGCTTATTTCTCCGACCAGACACGAGAGCGTATTGCAGTATCAAAGAAGCATTAGTAAAGATGTAGAACCTTCTGAAAGTTCTAAGATGCTAAATTGGACAAATAAAGCTATTAAATCTGTCCATGAAGAAGTTGTTTCAAATAGAGAAAAATTAGCATCTATGGAAAAGGTTTTAAAAGCAATAGAATTAAGAAAAAAGGGTGATAGTGCATCTGCTTTAAAATTGCTGAATGAAAGAGTAAACAGAATGCATGATTCTGTTGAAAAGATTGAACATCAGGTTCAAGAAACACATAAGGTGGTTCTACTGACCTCCCAGAGGTCATAGTACTGAGAAAGTTACTGATCTTGTCCAGCCATTGGTAGATCATACCATAGGATTAAAAAGTATTGTTATCAGTAGACAAGTTCAGACTAATGAGTTGATTGAAAGTGGCATAAGCGCTGCGGGATGAAAATGAAAAGACACATCAAAGGATTGATGAGATACAGAAGTGTCTTACAAGTGAACTCCCAAAAATACTACCAAAGATACAAGAAGTAAACAGGAAAGTTTCAGCTCCACGAAGGAGATTGGTCTAAAGTCAGTATCTTGGTGGACGTTACACTGATTAGCCGGCCCATCTACAAAGAAATCTTATAAAGAGGTTCTAGAGGAATATAAACCCCTGTTTTTTAAAGATAAAAATGTTAACATGTTGAGCATACAGGGACCACATCAAGAACCAGTACAGGTAGATCCAGCTTACGAACAGCCAGTGTTCGATGAGCAAATGGGAGAGACATCACGGAGTCACTCGGGCTCTATGCCACCACCATCTCAAAAGGTACAGACTCTACAGCCAAATTTCTATAAAGTAGAGTGTAAAACCATTCAGAAATTAAGGAAATAGTTCATTCCATGATTGGTTGGGGTAATACCCAATATGAGACTTATAATAGATCTCCTAGTAATATTGCTGCAACAATTGCTAACGGTTTGTAGGAATCCTAAAGGAATGGTCTGCTAGAGGAGGTTTTGGTCCCACTGAAAAGCTTAGTGGGGGAGTGGTAGAGAATCAACTCCCTCTCTTGCTCCTTCGAGTACCACCGGAGTCCGCCTTGGTGTCTTCTCTCGTCCAACCCTGCCAAGACTCCTGTGGATCTCTCGGTTTCTTTGCTAAGCTACATCCTCCTCCGAGTTGCTTCAAGTACCATCCTTTTTGGAAGGCATCTTTTGTATCTTTCCTTCTTTGCCATGCATAGATGGCATTAGTAGAGGTGCGAGCTCTTTGACTTGCTAATGCGTGCATCTGCATGAAGTATGACTGAAGGTTTCGTTTCAACCTCGCTTAAGTATGGTGAAGGTCCCATATTGTAGTGGTTTAGTCCTTCTTGCTTGTATTTGTCTCTTGAAATGGATTGGCGAATCCTCTCCATGTACATTGCTCTATAGTCACTACCAGTTCCTTGTATCTCCTCTTCTCCTTGCTTTGCTTACTAGTTGGGTCTAGTGAATCCATAGGTAGATACGGTGACTACATAGTGGAAGTTTTTTTGCTCCTTGATGAGCGAGTTCTTGTGGTGACTTCTTAAAGGCGATAAGTTCTATCCAAATTCTCCATCCTTTGGTTAGAAATATCCATGCTCTCACGTCCATTTTGCTTTTCTTCCAAGTGAAAGCAAACAAAATTGATGATTTTCTGAATAAGTCTTGGTGCTTGGTTGACACTTACCATAGCCTTCTTTGTTTTGCTCTGGTGTGCCGGATGTTAAAGCCCGACTCGTCCTTGACCCATCTCATCTAGGTTCTCCTTCCTTGTGAACACAAAGCATCACTGGCATACAAGTAAGGACTTTTGAAGACAACGTCAAATGCATCAAGTGGAATGATATCAGCCTCTACACAAAATGGCGGTTACATACAGAACCTCGTTTACCTCATTTTCTTCATTTGCTTGACTCTCCTTCTTGTGTGATGGAACTAATGAAGTGGTGTGTTTTTGTATCCTATAGATCAAAAATCCAATGGATTGATAAAATTTATAGTGAGGCAAATGACATTTGAGATGTTTATCACAAACCATCATATGTCACAAGCCATTCTCTGGAGATTCTCAAGGTTGGAGTTGTTGAAGGTTATAGAAACTAGATTTTCCTCTCACACACTCGTTTTGAGACGACTTGTGAAGGTGAGAGACTTTAAGCAAGTATGGTGATCAACAATGTTTGGACAATGTGGCGATCAAATACAAAGAAAGCTAAAGGTTAAAATCATGGGTCCTGATGATGATTGGTGGGCCAAGGTTGAGTATTTGTTGAGTTTACTGAGCCCATTCTCTCGAGATCGGATACATAAATACTTTGTTTTTGCTTGAGTTACCTAGGGAGAGGGCCCTAGCCCTTTGTGGCATCACCAACCCACACCGGTCGTGGAACCATCCAAGGATGGTAGTTTTAACCTCTCGGCGAGCCCACGATTAAACCACATAATCGTGGCGCCCCATCATTGGGGGTATCCAAACCGTCGGTAATAGGCCGCCTAAAAACATAGCCGAGATTTGAACCTTGGACCTCCCAATTACAAGGAGACCCAAGAACCATTACACCACTACCCGTTGGGTCGATTTGTAGATACTAATGAAGCATGCTTGGGAGAGATATATGATGGAATAGATTCTATGCTTGAACGTATCAGAGATGTAATACAAACAAAAGAGAAATATCCTAGAAGAGACCTTCTACAATGAGGTCAAGAGTGTGGTCGTGAAGAGGTGGAATAAAATGACCACCTCATTACATCTTCTTGCTTATGCTGCTTTGAACCCAAGTCTTATAGCTCGATGTACTTGGGCTACCAAACAGGAAAGCACCATTCTCGACTCCGAATGTTGGAAATGGAACCAGGGCAGCATTCAGAAGACTTTTTCCTGATCCATCTATACCAGTGTGGTCAGAAGTGAAATGGGCATGTTTATTGGTTCAGAAGGCAACATGGGAGCGATTGAGGCTCTTTTCGACAAGAGCGGCTTGACCCTGACCACATGGTGGTGTGTACATTGCCATGATGCCAAGTACTTACGTCTTATTGCTTATAAAAGTTCTTTCACGGGTATACCATTTACAAATTTATAATCATTTTGAATATTTTAAATTTTATTTAGGATTATTTAATTGATTTTTCACACATTCTTAGTATGTTACTAATTTAAATTTAAATTTTCTTTGTTGTAATAGGTGGCTAGTAATTCTTCCACTGGGAGCGGAATTACAGCACTTATACCTTTATTCATTAAGCTAAAAGAAACAAATTGACATCTAAAAAGTTGAGGATTTGGTATATGTGCATTCGATTTGTGTCTCTTGTCACACAGTGTCCGAGGATTATGCTTTAAAGGGCCTTACAAACTTTAAGATCTACTTCAGAGACCAGGTGGATGCCTCCACAATCACGCTTGCCCCAACTTTCATTATTTGATGGCGAAGATGACATTGAGGGAGTTCGCGAGGAGCAGAGAGTGGAGCTAGCAGTACAAGTGGCACGCAAGAACTTGATTTTGAGGAAAATCTAGATGATATATTCTAGATTTGTTTGTATTCATAATTCATGTTGACTTGATATTCCTATATCATATGTATGGCAGCCACATGATCAATGAAATGTAAAATCTTAAGTATATTGTATGTTTTGAAAATTTGAACATTGATCCTAGTATATTTTTCAAATTTCAAGTTTTGTTTGTATTCATGTTGACATGATATTCATATATCATATGTATGGCAGCCACATGATCAATGAAAATGCAAAGTCTTAAGTATATTGAATGTTTTGAACATTGATTCAAGTTTTGTATTGCTATTTCAATTTTTTATGGACTAAAAATGAGTGTGTATATATATATATATATATATATATATATATATTAATACACACACACATATATATATTTTAATTTTTTAATATATATGTACGGACGTATCGTACCCAAGTTTTTTTAAATTGACGTATCAGCGTATCGAACCCGTACCGTATCGTATCACGACAACATAGTTATTGAGGTTATATCATAATTTTAGAAGTTTCAAGTGGGGCTAATTGAAGGGTTTTGAAGGCTTAAAGCTGGAGTTGAATTCCATAAAAGATTCGTTGCACTAGAATATTACAAAAATCAGATTATTTTCATTGGGTTGGCTGGTTTTAAAAATCGAGACTTGGTGATTTGGTATTTGAGCTAATTTCCTTAATTTTCAATTTTATCCCCAAAGGGATATTCTGATGGTATCGGAGCACAAGTCCTCAATACCAGGGTTTGATGGAAGATTCCAAGTTTGAAAAGTTGATGGCATGGGTGAACCATATCACACCAAAAGGAAACAACAATGGTGCATGGAAGGGTAAGATCTCTATTTTTGATGGTCCTCTATTCAAAATGTAGAATGCGGTGTTAAGCTTGCTTCTCTCAAAAACCAATACGATAGCTTAGATTCATTTAACTTGTTTAGCCATTTCTTGAATAGTTTGATTCTTTCTTTTCAACTCATTTTGTTGTGAGTCCTTGCAAAAAGTGATGTCTTTTTATTCCATGTTGCTCACAAAAGTAATTGAATTCATTTGAGAGGAATTCACCTCCTCGATCCGATCTCAAGCACTTGATCTTTAAATTTGTTTCATTTTCCACCAAGGCTTTAAAGCTTTAAACTTCTCGAATGCCTCAAATTTTCTTTCAAAAAAGTGACCCATGTCATTCTAGAATAATCATCAATTAGCAACATAAAATAACTTTCACCTTGTATGTTTTGCATTCTTATAGGCCACTGAGGTCTATATTGATTAGTTTCAATGGCTTAGTTATTTGAGTACTCCTTTAATTTGAAACTTACCCTTGTTTGTTTCCCATGTTGAAATTGCTTCACGAAAAATGTTTCATGGTTTTGTAATCTTCATTACTGACTTGTCTAGTATTGATTTTCACTAGATTATCGAAATTCATATGGCCCATCCTTCTATGCCATAACCAACTTTCATCAATTTGACTCGTGTAACATTTCTCTCCCTTAACTTCACTGAGTATGTACAGGTTGTTTGTTGTTTTGTTTGCATTTGCAACTAATTTTTCCTGTGTCTGTTTTCCTGATTTCACAACCTTGAGCATAAAACGTGAGAGTGTGTCCTTGATCACACATTTGACTAACACTTAGAAGGTTATGCTTCAAGCCTTCAACATACAATACATTTTTGTTTTTGTTTTTCCATTATCAAGGCTAAGGGTACCTTTTCCAGCTATTCGTGTTGTGGCATTATCTCCAAATTTTACCGTGCCTTCACTTATTTTCTTCAAGGTGAGAAATTTGCTCGTCCCCAATCATGTGCCTTGAGCATCCATTGTCAATATACCATTGTTGCCCTTCGTCTTGTGCATGAAATGTTTTTGCACAATCATAGATTTCTCCTTGTCCTGATTAACTTCCTCTTGCTTTTGTTTCCAAATTTTTGTAAGTTCTCTTTTCTTTACCACAAGAGCATTCAATTTCTTGTTCTGTCTAGGGGATTCTACAATAAGACTTCTACTGAGAACCATGTTATATGTCCATACTTATTCAATTATAACATACTGATGTTATTCTCTTTGTATTTGGATAACTGTTGGGCAAATGAGTTATAGTTTCTACTTAAAACTTCATAAGTACTTTTGCCATTGTCCCATGCATACCTATTTCTTGCATGTGTCTTACATAAAATGAACTTTGGCTCCCGATCACATGAGAAGGCATTTTTGGAAAGAAAGATCTTCTATGATTTCTTATGGGAACATCTTGTTTTTCCTCATAGCCAAGACCAATCTTGATGAATGGTGACCTCTGACGGTTGATTATATCATCCAAAACTTCAGTGCTCTTTTCAAATTTTAAACTGCTTTTCAATTGAGTATTTGTCTTCTCCAATTCCTTCCTCAAGGTAACAATTTCAGATTCTAGCTTCTTACAGTCTTCTTCCTTTGTCTTCAATTGAATCCTCACCTCTTCCTCTGTTCTCTTTGCCTCTTCAAGTTGTATCTTTAGGTTAATGATCATTTTTCTGATTCCTCTAGACTTTGTGACATTTTTGTTTCCAAAGCACAATTTTCTTCTACATATTTTTGAATCTGTAATCTTTGTTTCAGATTCTTTTTCTTAAGCACTTTTATCTCACCTAAAGCACATGAGTTCTTAAGATCTACCTCTCCTTCATCTTCGACATCTTCTTCCTCTTCAAGGTGTCTTTACTTGTAGAGGCATCATTTTTTATTTCTATAGTCATGAACAAAGTTTCTTCTCTGTCACTGTCGATATGCTCTCATCGCTTTCCTCAGCTGAGCTACTATCCTTTTTGGAATAGAAGCTTTTCTTGTGCTTACCAAAATTTTTCTTATATTCATTTTGTTTGAAGCTTTTCTTGTATTGAGGTTTGCTTTCCTTATTCCTTTCCTCATTATGATTTTCCTCATCATCATTATCATCCTTATGTGGACATTTAGCAGCAAAATGTCCTATTTTACCACAATTGAAACACTTGAAAGGTAGCTTACCTTTGTATATGTCGAATCCTTTTTAAGCTTTCTAGATGAACAGGGCCTCCTCATCTTCTTCATTGCTTGATGCAGACTCTTTATTTTTCCCTTTCTTTGAATCTTTGAATGCTTCCCCTTTTGATGGCTTCTTTGATTTTGTCCTCATCTCATAGGTTGTGATAATTCCATCAAACTCGTCCATTTTTAATTGGTCTAGGTCTCTCATCTCTTGATAAGCGAAACTTTTGCATCAAATATTAATGGTAGAGTTTGTACCTTTTGAATTATTACAGATTCTTCAACTTTTTCACCCGGCCTCGATGGTGTTATCTCATCCACCACGAAGAAGATATGCCACAACATTTTCTTCATCTTTCATTTTCAAGTTATCGAAGATCTCTCGTTCTCTTATGAGTTTGGAGCTTTGCCTTTCTTACTTTTTGTCACCCTCATAGATGGTATGAAGTTTATCCCAAATGTCCTTTTCCAAATTGCAATGCATTACTTTGACAAATTTTGTTTCGATAAGCCACACAAAATTGCATTCATGGCTTTTGCATTATTTTCACTAGCCTTCTTTCCGGTTGTATCCGTTGGTGGAGTTTGTGGCATTATATATCCAGTTACTACTGCTTGCTAGATATCAAAACCCAAGGCCATTAGATATGTTCGCATCCTTATGCTCCAAAATGCATAGTTTGTTTCGTCGAACAATGGAGCCTTGTTTGTGGAGAAACCTTCTTGAACATGTGTGCTTCCGAGATCTACCTTCTAGCGGTTAGACTATATCCGAAGGAACTCGCCTCACGATACTAATTGTTAAGCACACACTTATATTGAGAAGGGGGTGAATCAAGTATAAGATAAACTTTTACTTATTAAAACTTATATCCACAATTAAAGCATTTAAAAGCATTCAAATAACATAACATAGAGCAACACCAAATTACGTGGAAAACCCTCTCTCGAGAAAAACCACAAAATAAGACTGCTTGTATCTCTTGTCCAAATACGGACCTAAAAATTCAATGTTTTACAAATGTTCGTAGGCACCAAACCAACCTGGAGACACTAATCCCCAAGCCTGAGCACCAAACTTAGCCAATTCGTGAGCACCAACCCACCTGGAGACACCAATCCCCAAATTGTGAAGCATTGACCTCAATAAAATAAACTTTCCACCTTCTCAAGTTGTTCTTCAACCGGATGATGGTAGTTTCACTTCTTTTCATACACACAAATCAGATTATACTTCTAGCATGGACGTTGGTCCAATTAATGAAATCAGATCGCTTTATATTTTTGTTCTTCCTTCTTACTTTATTCAAATGATATTCTCATTTTACTTACGCTCTTCTCTCTTTCAATTCTTCTCTCAAATGATGTATCTATTTAATTTTTTTGCTTGTCTTTCTCAACCTTTTCATCTATCTTTTATAGCCTTAATGTGCCTCTTCCCAAGAAGGGTGACTATCAAAAGATATGTCTCTTAAATTAATTTTAATTAACTTCTTTAACTCCTTCCAAATGGGTCGGTTGGGCTTGTATTTAATATTTGTTTATTTCTTTTATTTCCTTAGATGAAATCATTGGCCCTTTCATAATTAAAACATGGGTATACAATGTGATTGTTGTTCATTACATTCATTGTTATTATATTAAATCTAATCACTTTGTAAAATCTATCACTTTTGTATATTAAATTTTATTACTATATATGTTATGCATTCTCCTTCGACATCGGTGATCGCTTTGTCATCAATGACAACATTTAACATCTTGACCCTATGAACTCGAGGAGAGTGATATGGCATCACGAATCTTCTTTGGAAGAGCCCTATACTCCTCATAGCTTTCATTGTATATTAAATTTGATCAACTGTAAAATCTAATCATTGTATATCTTGTGCATTCTCCTTCAACATCAATGACTCCTTTGACATCAATGACAATATTTCCAACATCTTGACCCTATGAACTCGGAGAGTGATATGGCATCACGAATCTTCTTTGGAAGAGCCCTATACTCCCGATAGCTTTCCATGAATGTTGTGAGCCACCGAATGTTGTGTTTTAACCACTAGATTGTCTTCCTTTTTTAGGAGGAAGGTAGGCGAGAATGACCTAAATGAAGAATGAAAAACAACCGTAAAATATATTTTTAGCAATTTTATGCAATATCCCCTTTTGGGATATTAATTAAAATTTACTAAACTACTTGCGTGAAAGAAGCAAACTTAGAAAAGAAACCCTTCTAAGTTCACTTCAACTAACCCAGTGTCGGCTTCAATACAACCCAAATGGGGTTGGAGTGAGTCAAAGTAAGGGTTTAGATGGGCTAACTAGTTGGAGAAAACACTTCTTTAACCAATTTAATTGTAGTAGTAGTAAATAAATAAATACGCACTAACATCAGCTGAAAAACTTCAAAAATTAATATCTTATGCAATACTTAGAATTTTAGAGTGAAATGAATTGCACAATGAAGTAGAAATTATGAACTTTCACATGATATATCAAACTGAATTTTCTGCACATGAAACCCCACTCAAATTTGCCCACAAAACTGCAAAACCAGTCGCTAGGGTTAAAGGAAAAAATATTAAATAATTTTCAGCCTTATCCTTGACTTCCCAACACTCAAAATACCAATTTCAGATCTGCAATAAATGATTTATGACAACAGCTCATAAACTATTAGAAAACCCTTCCAATGATTGCCAAAATTCCTCTACACAAGTCGATTTACCATAAATAATTACCAGAAACATATGTAGGTTAAAAATGGTCAAATCATGGCCATATCAACTAGAAAAATATGCTAGAAAATATCAGATTTAAACTTGCTTTAAATATCACCAATTGCACACATATATCTCCCAAACAAGTCAACTTGATGCCAATAATCAACAGATTAAAATCATATTAAAATCTTCACACAAAACTCACAAATACCCTCACCACAATAAGCTCATACACTCTAAAAATGGTGACTCACATAGGCAAGTAATTTTAAGCAAAACTCATCAATTCATAGCTCGAAGGAACACACTTGCCCACAATGGGTGGTATTAATGAACATATTTTTTTAATTACAAGTGGGCATTCATCCTTCTTGACATGAAGATAAGTTATAATAAGCCAACATCAATGCGAAAAGGGTGCACATTATCTTATTTTATAGTTTTTTTCTTGCTCAATCTCCAAAGTTCCTTCTTCATTTTGGCGCCATAGTCTAGAGATGAGAGCCTTTAATTTGAAATAGCCTGAAAGTCAAACTCCAATGTAAAAGTTAATTCCCCAAGGCAAGATTTGAAAATAAAATACAATGGAGAATTTAATATTATATTTGATGCCCAAAAGGAATCGACCCATGCCAAAATTATAGATAAATGTGCTCATAGAATTAATAAACCATCCTCTAAAAAATGTGACTTGCCTTTATTAATTAATTTACCTCCAAATGATCATTAATTGGCCCAAGGTAAATCGATTTCTCCTTCTATTTGACTTGCACAAATAAAATATATTTTAATTTTTAAATCCACATGTGCAAATCGATTTTCCCTAATTTATTTTCCTTTAATCCAAGGGGAATGGATTAAAGGGTATCATCCTTAATTAATTATTTTATTTTATTTTCAAATAAAAATTAATTAATTAAGGATGATACATCGATTTACTCTTGGGCCAATTAATAATCTTTGAAGTAAATTAATTAATAAAGGCAAGTTGCATTTTTGAAGATGATTTATTTATTCTATGAGATCATTTATTGATAATTCCAGCTTAGGTCGATTCTTTTGGGCATTATTTATTAATATTTAATTCTCCCATGCATTCTAATTTTTAAATATTATTTAGGAAATTAACATTTGCCATAGAGTTGACTTTCAAACTATTTTCTTAAAATTAAAAGACTCTAAAAAAATGGCATTATTGGTCAAAAGGGAGAAATGAGATTGAGTAAGGAAATTCTATAAAAGGAGATGATGGACACCCCTTTTTACATGTCCGGTTATTATAACTTATCTTCATGTTTGAAGAGGGAAGAATGCCCGCTAGTAATTAAAAAATAAAACATGTTTATTAACACCACCCATTTGTAAAATGTGTATGCCTTCTTGAGCTATGAATTGATGAGTTTTGCTTAATCTTATTTGCCTATGTGAAGTTGTTATTATCAAGAGTGTTCTAAGTTTGATTTATGAGAGTTTGAGAGTGATTTATAGTGTATGCAATTTCATTCTATGTTGCTTGGTTATTCCTTAAAGAGATTGATTTGTTTTAACTTATTTTGGGCACATTTGGTGGTGTTTTTGTGTCAAATGTATAAATACACTTGTCTCAAATTTCAGATTTTTAATAAGTTTAAATCGTCGATTAAGTGGAGTTTGGGTATGATCTAATAATGTTTTAATAAGGGTTTCAATCTGATCCATTTCTGCGTGATATTTGAAGTATAATGTGATCATTTCCATGATATTTTAGCTTACATTTACACGGTTTGGAGTTTATATATAGCAAATCGACTTAGTTGGGTTTTGATTACATTGTTTTGAGAAGGTTTACTAGCTTGATTTGGATCTGCAATTGCTCTAATCAACAGTATTTCAAATTTACAATGATGATTGGCAAGGGTTTGGTGGTCTTAAAATTTGAAAAATTATTTTAATATTTTTCCTTAACCCTAAAGGTATGTTTTGCAGCTTTGGTGGGCAGATTTGAGTGGGTTTTCATGTTCAAAAAGTTCAGTTTGATATATCATTTAAAAGCTCTTAATTTCTACTTCATGTGCAATTTATTTCACACAAAATTTCAAGTATGCATGAGTTATTAATTTTGAAGTTTTTAGTTGATTTGAAGACATTTTTATTTAATTACTCCACTTTGTTGCAATTACTATGCTTAAAGAAATGTTTTCTCAAACTAGTTAGCCCATCTAAACTCTTACTTTGGCTCACTCCAACCCCATTTGGATTGTAATGAAGCCGAGACACAAAAGAAAGTTAGTTGAGGCAAACTTAGAAGGGTTTCTCTTCTAAGTTTACTTTCAAATGAAGTAGTCTAGTAAATTTAATTAATATCCCAAAAAGGAATATTCAATGGATCGATAGAAAAATGTCAATCAACAACCCCTTCAATACTCAAATCAACTAAAGATAGCAAAAATCAGTCAAAACCACTTGAATCATTTGACTAGATGACTCAATAAACTCAAAGATAGGGGTTTAATGGCCTCTAACTCACACAATTACTTCCAGTTTGAACTTAAAACCAGATCTATGCAAATCATTGTTAATGAGCTTCAAACAAAGAGTGACATAGCTATATCAAATACTGTAGTCTTCCTCAAAGATCTTCCTACAATTTCCAACTAGTCATCTATCGTTTGCTCGAAAATTAAGTAAGCGCAATTGAAAGAAAAACAACCTCCTAATTATATGAATTACTATCTTCTACCTTGCACTTGAAGACTGAAATACTACTCAAAAATCTCTATCGAACTATGCTCAAACATCTAAATATTATTACCGGACTAAACACAAGTGGATATTGCCAATATTACTTCAATTCATCCTTAAATCATATATCAAACTCAATCGCCATTTTGTAATGTCCCCATTTTTAAGACCCTTAGCCTAATTTTTCCCATGGGCTTTGGGATGTTGCGAAAGGAAAAATTATATAAAATAATTAAATATTATTGCTCGAAAAGTGATTTTTATCATTGACATTATAAAGCAATAATTATTTAATTATTTAATTAAGTAATTTATTTAATTTAATTACCACAATGCAAAATTAAAAGGGGAATTAATTAAATAATATTAAAGTGGCTTTTAATGTTATAAACACCCTTAGAAATGGAACGCCACACTTAGAGGGGGAAATTATAAGCATGCCTTATAATTTCAAATTATGGTTTTCCCTCCAAAAGGGATTTCGCTCCACCCTAGCGTAAATCTATAAATATATGTTTTGACATTGAGAGAAGGGTTATGTTGATGAATCTATTTGATTTTCACTCCATGCTTGGAGTAATGGGATGTATGCCCTAGCTCTCTCTTTCATCAGTAAGCTTCATTGAAGCCATTGTTGAAGATATTGAAGACTCTCTTATTCTCGTTTATTGAGCTCTCTAGTGTTGAAGTGTGTTTTATGCATTATTTCTCCATTATAGGATTGGCGACTTGTTTCATATGTTGATGCATTAATTTGTGAGGTTAAATCTGCATGGTGTGGCTCAAATTTAAGTGGTTTTAGAAGGGTTTATGGTGTTTTATTCATTTGTTGATTCCCTCTTACATTTACTAGAGTTAAAGGGACTTTCATGGGAGATTGTTTGGCATGTTTTAGAGTCTTTTGAACTAGATCCGGAATTTGATCGATTTACCATAATTTTGTGAGTGTGTGTGACCGTATTTGGGAGTTTTGGGAGTAATACAAGTGTTGGAATATATTTATGTGCAAAGAACAATTTATTTTGCCGTAGGTGACTCACTATTTTGGCCATTTTGGGGTTGAGCAACTGTTGTTCTAATTTGGTTTGGTTCATCTTGTTCCTTGTATTTTTCCCGGTCCGAGCACATCTCATTTGCCCAAATCGGAGTAGTTTGGAGGAAGATAAGAATTTTTAAGATTCAGCAGTTGTCGTGGTTTGATTAATAATTGTTTTCGGTTGTGTATAATCGATTTAAAAATCTGATTTGTCTATAAATTATTTTTGAGCAAGGGGAGTGATTTTTGGAGTATTTGGAAGCTTGTTGAAAGGCTGAAATATTTTTGTTGATTTTATTCTAACCCAGCGATCTGCTTTTCAGATTTTGAGGGTTGTTTTGGAAGGGTTCTGAGTGGTTCAAAATTCAAATTGGTAGCTCATTGGAAAGCCCTTGATTTATAGAAAATTCTACATTTTAGTTTAGGGCAAAAATATGGAATCTTGAGCAAGTTATGAATTTTTTAAGTTTTAGTTGTTATTGTGCATTTTTAATTAATTGATTGCTGCAATTAATCTCAATTTTAGATAAGATTGATTTTCCTAATTAGTTCTCCCATCTAAACCCACTACCTAGGTTGTATTAGTGCCGACATTGGGTTATTTGATGTCGATCTAGGAGGGTTTAATCCTTCTAGAGTTGATTTAATAAATTAAATTACATATTTGAATAATATTACGTAAGGGGATATTACGGTGGTATCGAGGATGTTCTTTCGCACTGTGAGGTTTGACATTGCTTGTACATCATGGATTTATCTAGTGCGAGTAACATGAAGGCAAGATTCCGGAAACTTGGTAGAGCACTCAAGCACCTACCTCCATCAAAGGATGAGTTGCTCAAAATTGCACGGGAAGAAGCGGTAAGTTGCTTGGCAACAATGGAACATGATGACTATGGATCTATGTTTCTTACAATGGACTCCTTGTTTATGCGGTTAGCAAGGCATGAGTTGTTGGATCATGAAGATGGGAAGGTAAGAATTATGGTAATCTTTCGCATTAGTGAAGTTATACGAATTACAGCCCCAAAATTGCCATATTGTGATGCCATCATGGAAGACATCTTTGAGGTCATGGTGGGAAGTTTCCAAGGTCTTTGGATCTCACAAGCCCTTGTTTTGGTAAGAGTGTTAGCATTTTGAAAACTATGGCAAAAGTAAGATCTTGTGTTATAATAATAGATTTAGAATATAATGATCTTATTTCTCACATGTTTGAGGTGTTCTTTGATGTTATATGTAATGATTATGCTCAAGAGATAATGATTTCCATGCAAGCCATTATGTCTTTGATATTAAATGAATATGAGAGTCCCCCAACACAATTGCTATCTATGTTGGAGGAAGGATTGGGTCAAGAGGCATCATGTGTTGCTCATACACTAGCCCAAGGTGTCCTAGAGCAATGTTCAAGCAAATTGAAAACTATGATTTTCCAAGGTATGAGTTCTTTGGTGTCTAATACTTGCATGATGATGGCATTTGCACAAAAAAAACAGATTTAGTTCAAAATGAAGAGAAGGAAGAAGAGCCCCTAAATGCAAATGAGCAAGGTAAAGAGTTATTTTTGATTGAAGAGGTTTCATTGTCTTTGTATGATTGTATGCATGTTGATAAAATAATCATGGGAGATAAGTCCAAGAGGGAAGAAAAATCTGATTTGCAAGATTGCATGGGCAAGCAAAATGAGGACAGCCAAGAGATAACCAATGGTCATTATTTACTTGTTAATAATGCTACTTGATTAAGAATGAATGCAAGGAAAAATTAGAATTGGTTGATGGGCATAAAGAGGACATTGGCAACAAGCATATGCGTGATGAAGAAGAAATGATGGCTAAAGAACTCATGGGGGACAAATCAAATTTGAAGGACATCATTCACCTTCACCGTGAGTCATTTGAGAAACAAGAAGGAGAATGAATCTCATAGTTGTTCCAAGTCATCTCCCACCTAGCATGAGCATTTGTAAGGAAGAAAAAGGGGTTTGGATGAAGTACATGATGAAGAAAAGAGCATTGTCCTAAACTCGAAATTATGAGTTTTGTAGATGTTGAAAGTAGTCAAGGTATGATCTTTCTTATTTTATTTATCCTCATATGTTGAGCTTTGATGGGTATGTTTATGAGCATACTAGAAAGGTGGATATGAGGTACATGAGATCATACTCTTATTGGTACTTTTCCTTATTACTTGAGTGCATAAGAAACAGGATGGAAGAAAAGAAAGAGTGAGTTTCACTCTTCCCAATGAAGGAAGCCATAATAGTAAGTTTCTTTGGTCCGTATGAAGAAATCATCATTAGAGGACACAAAGGTATGATGGATTCCTATGTTTCTCTCTCTCGTAAGGGAAAGTCATTTGCACAAAAGGTACAAAGTTCCTTGGTCTCTCTATGATAATATTCATGCATGCATACACTATATTTCAGTTTTCTCCTCTTCTTATGAGCATAGAAAACGAGAAAATTTTGGGTATCTTCTTGCACATATATTACTCCATGTCGAATGAGAATAAAAGGATTTGAGTTTTGTAAGTTTGGTTTGGATACAAGGATATCATTTCATTTCCTTTGGCAAATGATGTTAACTCCTATCTCTTTGGAAGACTTGAAAAAGGGTGGATCACATGGACTACACCTTGCATGGTAAGAAGTTCATTTTCAGATTTTGAGCTATAGTTATGTCTTCCATTTGAGTGTTTGATTGATATGCTTCCAAGAGTAAAATCAACCAAGGACAGGTATGGGAAATGTTTGGTTGATGTTGCTTGGAAAATTTTGAAGGAACATGGTATGAACTTTTCCCAATACACTTCATTTTCAAATTTGTGTTTTGGATAATTCTCGGTTTGGTATGGTTGAGGATGAAATTTCGGTTACATGGGAGCCATTTTCGCTCACTAGCTTGATGATCATTCATGTTGGAAAAAAATCTGAATTATGTTAGTTGTCCTCTCATTTTCATGGATAATACCATTAGGACCAGCTCCACTATCACTTCCAAAATTCAGATTTTTACATACGATTGATGACATGGGTGTTGGTACTTAATTTTGGCACATACGTGCCTATTTGGGGGTGGAAACCAACCACTCCAATTCTGATTTTTGAAGACTACAACAAAGTATTTTGAGTTGCATGACAAAGTTTGGGGGCAACTCATATATGAAGGAGACTTGCACACCATGGAGCCACCTTAAAATGGTGTTCTTCAACCATTGTTTTTCTAACTTGTTTGCTTCATGTGCATGTGATTTGAAAGAAAAATTACAGCGGAAGAAACTCCTAAATTATTACAAATGCTACACCATTTGAGTGGCATGGGAGCTCGGCTTTTAGAGTGCTTCACTTTTGGACCTGGATGCATGAGTTTGTTATTGCTTGAAGATAAGCAATCTTGGGAAGGAGGACTATAATGTCCCCATTTTTAAAGACCCTTAGCCTAACTTTCCCCATGGGCTTTGGGATGTCAGAGGGGAAAATTAAATTAAATAATTAAATATTATTGTATCTGGAGAGTGATTTTTATCATTTATCATTATAAAGCAATAATTATTTAATTATATAATTTATTTAATTTAATTCTCGTGCTCGAGATATAGGCATTTCCGAGATTTTTCTTTTAGCCACCACGCACCTTATGAAGAGGTCCTTCACCGCCTTCATACTTCGTTGGCTTGTCCGACTTCATCAAGAGTACCATTGGTGTCAAACAGGGCTGCCCCCTCTCTCCTACCTTATTTGGGATCTATATCGATGAGCTTGAGGACTTTCTCAAGGATCACATACAGGAAGGTGATGGGTGCCTTCTACACCAGGTTCTGATTTACATCCTTCTCTTTGCAAATGACGTAGTTCTCCTTGCTTCTTCCGTTGAGGGTCTCCAGAGGCAACTTGATGCCTTAGCCCTTTTCTGTGATCATCGACAGCTGACTGTGAATCTTGGGAAAACCAAAGTTATGGTTTTCAATTGTCTGAAGACTTCAGACCTCCACTTCTTCTTTAAGGGTGTGGAGATTGAGATCACTTGCTCTTATACCTACCTGGGGATTCTTTTCTCTGGGCCTCGTTTTAGCCTTCGTCCTGCTCTCCAACCCCGGGTTAATAAGGGCTATGGTTCTTTGGCGATTCTTGAGAGACAAGTGTTTCTGCCACCACTTTCAGGACATTCCTTCCAAGATGTCCCTCTCCGATTCCCTGGTTAGGCCCACGGTTCTGTATGGTTCGGAAGTTTGGGGTCCCTCTCTTTTGGACTCAGATTGGGCCACTATCGAGCGCGTTCAGATCCTCATGCTCAGACGTATTATCAGGTGCAAAGAATTTATCCTCACAACATTATCCTTGCTGAGTTTGGGGCTCGCCCTTTTCGTTTGGAGACCATCTTCACTTTGTGTTGTTGTTGCACCATATTCGAGGGTATTATAGTTCTTTCGTTGACAAGGACAGTACACTTATCTTGCCTTTGCTCGCTCCTCCGAAGCTATTGCATCCTTGGATCACGTGAAGACGACCTCGTTGTTGGTATGCCCGCGTTTCACGCCTCTTCGAGTCCATCCATTGGCATCTAGATGGACCGTCTCCCACCCTTCAACTATTCTCCTGGATGCCCCGCCCATTTGTTACCCAACCAACATGATCTTCATAGGATAATCGGAGATGATATCTACTGACAGTTCATCCAAAGACACATGGACCAACCCCCACAGGCGGTTGTCAGATCCAAAGATGTCACTCTGTGGCACACTTTCTCAAGATTCGTGATGGAGTCATTTTTAGACCGTGTACATTTCCGACATTGGTCAGCAAGCCCTTTGTATCTCTAGATCAGTTTCGAGTAGGCTCACATCGACTCCTATTAAAACTAATCATCACTTAGACCGCTCGAAACGGACTTGCCTCGCTTTACTCTCTCTAGGAGGTTGAAACCGAAGAACACTTCATTTTTAGATGTCTTGTTTACTATAAGATTCGTGGGCGATTCCATTGCATTCCGTGAGCATCCTTCCTTCACAACTTTCTTGAGATACTATGATCGACATGCCTCGCTCTACCTTCGGGGAGGCCATCAAGCTTCGGACAAGCTCCTCCATCCTCCCTCCCGGACAGGATGGTTGTTAGGTGATCACTTCCTTCTTCCCATTGCTCTCCCCGGTGAGGGGTGCTAAGCGCATTTGGTCACGTGTCTGGACCCCCAGTCCAGGTCCGTCAGGTCTCATGACTTCGTTCCTTCCACCCAAGGCTCCCTATCTCAGGCATGTCCCAAGGCCCCTCCACATAGACAGCGATCCACCGGGCCTACTTTGAGGCACCGCCTTCCTCCCAAACGCCGGCACCCCAGGCATTCCACAATCTCTGCTTCTTGTCGTTTGCCAGCGCCTTGACTGCAGTTACTCCAATCCGGCCTTGAGTGTTAGGTGATGTTGTTGGGGATGTTGCTCCTTCTTCCGCTCCCTCCCCACACTGTCATCTCTCTCTTCTTCGTTTCTGGTCTCTCGGCCTCTATTGTTTCCTTCTCCTCCTTTCCTCTCATTGTATTTCGGGTGACCCGTTTGGGTCCTCTTGCTGGGTTTGTTTGCTTTGTACTCTGCGGTCCGACCTACTTTTGTGGTCATGTGTTGGACATTAATAACATTATCTTATCTATCTTATCTTATATCACAATGCAAAATTAAAAGGGGAATTAATTAAATAATATTAAAGTGGCTTTTAATGTCATAAAGACCCTTAGAAAGGGGACGCCACACTTAGAGGGGAAATTAAAATTAAAAGGGGAAATTATAAGCATGCCTTATAATTTCAAATTATGGTTTTCCCTCCAAAAGGGAGTCGCTCCACCCTAGGAGAAATCTATAAATATATGTTTTGACATTGAGGGAAGGGTTATGTTGATGAATCTATTTGATTTTCACTCCATGCTTGGAGTAATGGGATGTATGCCCTAGCTCTCTCTTTCATTGTAAGCTTCATTTGAAGCCATTGTTGAAGATATTGAAGACTCTCTTATTCTATTTATTGAGCTCTCTAGTGTTGAAGTGTGTTTTAAGCATTATTTCGCATTATAGGATTGGCGACTTGTTTCATATGTTGATGCATTAATTTGTGAGGTTAAATCTGCATGGTGTGGCTCAAATTTAAGTGGTTTTAGAAGGGTTTATGGTGTTTTATTCATGTTGATTCCCTCTTGCATTTACTAGAGTTAAAGGACTTTCTGCTGAGGTTGTTTGGCATGTTTTGGAGTCTTTTGAGCTAGATCTGGAATTTGATCTCGATTTACCATAATTTTGTGAGTGTACGTGACGGATTTGTGGGTTTTGGGAGTAATACAAGTGTTGGAATTAATTTAAGTGCAAGCAACAATTTATTTTTCGTGTAGACGACTTGCTATTTTGGCCATTTTGAGGGTTTAGAATCTGTTGTTCTAATTTGGTTTTGTTCATCTTGTTCCTTGTATTTTTCCCAGTCCAGGCATATATCTCATTTGTTCAAATCGGAGTAGTTTGGAGGAAGATATGAATTTTTAAAGATTGCACGGATTAGATTAGGGTTTGATTAATAATTGTTTTGATTGTGTATAATCAGATTTAAAATTTGATTTGTCTATAAATTATTTTTGAAGCAAGGGGAGTGATTTTTGGAGTATTTGGAAGCTTGTTGAAAGGCTGAAATATTTTTGTTGATTTTATTCTAACCCTAAAGCGATCTGTTTTTCAAATTTTGAGGGTTGTTTTGGAAGGGTTACAAACGGTGGTTCAAAATGCAAATTGGTAGCTCATTGGAAAGCCCTTGATTTATAGAAAATTCTACATTTTATTTTAGGGCAAAAATATGGAATATTGAGCAAGTTATGAATTTTCTAAGTTTCAATTGTTATTGTGCACTTTTAATTAATTCATCACTGCTGCAATTAATTTCAGAGTTTTGGATAAGATTGATTTTTTTAATTAGTTCTCCCATTTAAACCCACTACCTCGCCTATTCCAACCCCATTTAGTTATTTGAGGTCGAACTAGGAGGGTTTAATCCTTCTAAGTCGATTTAATAAATTAAATTGCATATTTGAATAATATTACGAATGGGATATTACACATTTTTAGATATTATATATACAAACAAACATAAAAATCAATGCCAAAAGCACATTAAGGAAGTCGTTAGGCATATGCGACCCATACTACCAACTGTTGGACACGTGGAGCTCAAATATGCATTAATAACCTTCAATATTTACTTTCAAGTAAATCGTTGGCTCTCGTGAAAGAATAGCTCTATTAATTGATTAATATGTCCCTCTAAATGAGCTCGTTAGGCAAGGAAAGAACAAAGTAAACTCTATTGATAGAAATCAGATTATTAAACATATAGACCCACTACCACTTATCCAATAAAGAGACTAAAACCCATGCACAAGTTTAGTCGATCCATTCCAAATAATACTCCAAATCACTCCACATACATAATGGAAGAAGTCAATGCCATATAGAAGCTATAACTTCACAATACCATGCATATACCCAAGTTGTGTCACTCTAACAATGCATTAAACATCCATGAGGAAATTCGTTGGGTTAAAGAATCATATAACACGAAGCTAATTCTTAAAAATGCTCCAAAATAGTCACTAACCATGCCCGAGGTTGGTCGCCATGATGACGCATGAGCATACAAAAATCTAATCAATTACTACTAAAAACAATCCACAAACACTAGGGAACAAGTCGCAACCCTATCAATTGCAAAGCTCATGAAAGACTTCAATTGCATATATAACAAACCAACTATAAGATCACACAACTAGCTAATTGAAATTGCATTCAAATCAATCCCAAAACATCATAAAACAAGTCGTTGGGAACCGGAGATGAAGGATACCAAGTGGATTTACAAGTATATAAAAATATTTCAATAGAACATCAAAACCAACTCAATAACCTCCCACACAAGAGAGAGAGAAAAAAACATTAATGGGCATGCATCTCAACTCCAAGCATGGAGTATCGTAACATAAGTCTCATAATGATTATAGCTCTCCTTTTATAAACAAGAAGACACAAAATTCAAAATCCTTAGGAGAGTAAAATTATTAAATACAAATAGTTTATCCTTCCTAGGTGTGGCGTTCGCTTTTTAAAGGGTGATTTTAACATTAAAAGTCACTCAAATGACATTTAATTAATTCCCCTTTTAACTTTGCATTTTGAGAATTTAATTAAATATTTAAATACATCAATTGTTAAATATTAAATAATTAAATAAATATTGTTTTATAATGTCAAATGATTAAAATCACTATCCAAGCAATATTATCTAATTATTTAATATAAATTTTCCTTACTGACATCCCAAAGTCCAAAGGGAAAGATAAGCTAGCGTCTTCAAAAATCGAGACATTACAATCTTTTTCTTCCCAAAATTGTTTGCCTCAAACAATTGCAAGTTCATGTGTCCGTCTGAAAAGTGTAGCACTCAAAAATCGGCTCTCATACCACTCAAATGGAGTAGCATTTGTAATATCTTAGGTTGTTTCTTCCTCATAAAAATTAAGAGTGTAAACATGTACATGAAGAGCAAATCAATTAGAAAAACAATAGTTGAAGAACACTCTTTCAAAGTGTCTCCATGGTGTGCAAGTCTCATGAGTCTTCCCCATGTATGGGTTGCCCCAAATATCATATTGTTGCTCTAAAACTTCTTTTGAATTCCAAGAAACCAATGTTGTCCCAACATAATAATCTGATAAATCGATTACTTGACAACTTCAAGTTTGTCCCACGAAAACCAAAGTCTGAAACACATTCACCCTCATGATGTAGAGTTGATCCAAAGTGAATTTTATGACATGCATCATATGTAACCAAAACATAATACGAAACTCAATATCATATCTTCTTTTTTATGTTGCTCCCAATGTGAAAGAAATGTTAAATGGCCCAGAAATGATCCCGTAATATATAGCCACGAAGCTCCAAATTGAAAATTTGGATACAATCTGCTTAGGCTCTTTTGCGGGCATCATGCTAACATATCTTCAAACAATTTCAAAATGTGCATGTAAATGTCCATGGAAATATCAACATACACATATTCTTTTTGGTTACCAACTTAAATATGAATAGACAATGTTCATACCTTTCTCCTATGATTCTAACAACCACAAATTGAATTTCAACATGATAGAAGATCAATAAAATATCCATCATCTCATGAGCACATACAAATAATATGTTACTTATTTCTTCATACCATGTGCATGATTATACCACCTTGTTTCAACTCCATCATTCACATAGGAAAACAGGAAAATCGGATATGCAAAAGATCACATATCATTCATTGTGTTATGAAACATATCTAGAATTTCTAACCCAAACATCATCTTCTTCCTTGGGACTATGCAACCTTACTTGTAATTGGTGTGGGTCTTCCTAAACTCCATTTTTAGAAAATAAAGTCATTTTTTGGTCTCTAATGTCTCGTTGTTATGCACGGACTCAAAGCAAGCCGAGAATGGTCTAAAACACAAAAATATATTTTTTTGCTTACCACACAACTTACATTCATTTACAAGTAGTATGAGAAGCATCAAAAAATGATCATGTATTACCTTTTGGTTGCCCTCATTTTATAAATCAGATTCCTCTTTCTTTTTGACTCATTTTCATATCCCTCCATGACTATATCATCACTATGTATACAACCACAAAAATGCAAAGAAACTTCTTCATTCAAATATAATTTTTTCCGTGCATTCACTGATTCCATGCAAAGCATTAGACATTAAAAATTTCTCATCAAATATCAATGGACTCATACTTTGGTGAGTTAATCTCTTGCTTCATATGAGACATTGCTAGCATATATGTCATCACCTTGCTTCAACATTGATGTAAAACACTTTGGCGAGTGTATGAACAATACATGGTGCCTCTTGCCTCAATCCTTCCTCAAGTATAGACAACAAATGTTAAGGAGGTTCTTCATATTCATTCAAGACCAAAACACACGATAGTTTGCATTGCATACATTATGTTTCATGAATGACTGTCATTTATAACAGCAAAAGTACTTTGAACATATGAAATATAAGATCATCACAATTGAGATCTAACATGAGTACGCAAGATCTTACTTTTGCTATATTTCCAATATCTTAATCTTCCTATCAAAGTGAGGGTTAGAAGTGTCCCAAAATTTTGAAAGCTTCCAATCATGAGCTCATAAACCTCTTCCATGGTAGTGTCATCATATGGCAAGTTTGGGACTACTATCCGTGTGATCTCGCTTATGCATGTGATGACTAAGAGTCTCACATCCACCTCCTCATGTCTCAATAAGCTAGATTTAGCCAAATGTGTCACCAAATGGTCTACAACTAAAAACATAGAGCCATAATTAGATTTCTATCAACATATACAACTCTCTACATTTTCAAGTGTGTTGAGCAAGTACACTCTTCTCACATGAAGGCCTCTTGAGCCTTTTACCAAGCTTATAGAGCTTGGTCCTCGAACTTTCGTCACTAGCAAGTTCCATGATTTATTCTCGCAAAACAAAATAATGGAAAAAATTTCCTCCGATATTTATTGATGGTATCTAATGATGTAATAAACATGACTCTCTTTGTTGCTTATACATCATAAACATGCCCTCTTTGTTCTTTATATGGTCAAATCCATCATTGTGGGTTTGTTTGCAAAATAAATCATGGAGCTTGCTGCAAGTAATAAAGGTTTGAGGACCAAACTCTATTGGGAAAAGGCTCAAAGGCATTCATTTGAGAAGAGTATCGCTCAACACTCTTAGAGGAGTAGAAAGTTGTCTGCATGTTTGATAGAACAATCTAATTATGGTCAGTATGTTTTCAGTCATAGACCATTTGATGGCATACTTGGCTAGATCCATTTTATGAAAGATAAGGAGGTGGATGTCGATTTTTAATTGGTCATCATATGCATAAGTGAGATCACACGGATAATAGCCACAAGCTTGTCATGATGATGACAACAACCTGAAAGAGGTTTATGAGTTTATGATTGGGAAGCTTTCAAAACTTTGGGACACTTACAACTCTCACTTTGATATGAGGTAAGATCTTATAGTGATCTTAATTGTAGTGATCTTATACTTCACATGTTCGAAATACTCTTTGATATTATAAATGATAGTCATTAAGAAAATATATTTGTTGTCATGCAAACTATCATGTCTTTAGTGTTGAATGAATATGAAGAGTTTCCTCAACATTTGTTGATATTTGAGGAAGGAATGAGATAAGAAGTATCACATGTTGCTCATACACTTGTCAAAGGTGTTTTAGATCAATGTTCAAGTAAGGTGAGGGCACACATGTTAGCAAGGACTCTTATGAAACAAAAGGATCAGCTCTCTAAGGTATGAGTCCATTGGTATTTGATGGTAAAATATTAATGTCTAATTCTTACATGGAATTCAATGAGTACACGGTAAAAGTTAGATTTGCATGGAACCACCGGGTGAAAGCAAGCAAGGTAAAAAAATTGTTAATTGAAGAGGTTCCTTGCATTTTTGTGATTGATTCATAGTGATGAAATAATCAAGGAGGGATATGAAGATGGATCAAAAAAGAAAGAGGAATCTGATTTGCAAAATGAGAGCGGGCAAAAGGTAATCTATGACCATTTTTTTGATGTTTCTTATGATACTTATGTGTAATGAATGTAAGTTGTGTAAGTAGACAAAAAGATGTATTTTTAGGTGTTTTGGATCATTCTCACTTGTTGGTCTATGCATAACAACAGACGTTAGAGACAAAAAGATGATTTCATTCACTCAAAATGAAATTTAAGGAAGCCCACACCATTTACAAGTAAGGTTGCATGATCCCAAGGAGGAAGGTGATGTTTGGGTTGTAAATTATGGATATCTTTTCATGGCACAATGAATGGTATGTGACCTTTTACATTTCTGATTTTCTTTTTCCTTATGTGCATGGTGGGATAGAAACACGGTTGTATAATCATGCACATGCCATCACATGGTATGGAGAGATAAGTAACAAATTATTTGTATGTGCTCATGAGATGATGGATATTCTATTGATCTTATATCATGATGAAATTCAGTTTTTGGTTGTTGGAATCATAGGAGAAAGGTATGAGCATTGTCCATTCATGTTTAAGTTTGCAACCAAGAAGAATGTGTATGCTTAATATTTTTGTGGACGTTTACATGGACATTTTCAGATTGTTTGAGGATATGTTAGCAAGATGTCTACAAAAGGGTCTAGCCATCATGCTATGCTAATTTTCAGTTTGGAGCTTCATGGGTATATATTACAGGATCGTTTCAAGTAATTTAGCATTTTTTCACATTGAGAGCAACATAAGGGAAGATATGATGTTGAGTTTTCATACTATGTTTTGGATACATATGATGCATATTCAAATTAGCCATGAAAGGAAGAAGTGCAATTTTTGTCATGAAATTCACTTGGGATCAGCTCTACATCGTGAGTGTGAATTTGTTTCAACTTTGGTTTTCATGAGGACAAAGTTGAGTTATCAATTCGCTAATTAATTAGATTATTATATTGGGACAGCGAATTGGTTTCTTGAAATTCAAAGAAGTTTGAAGTAACACTATGATATTTGAGGGTATCCCCTACATGGGGAAGACTCATGGGATTTACACACCATGGAGGCACATTTGAAATGGTGTTCTTCAACCCTTGTTTTTCTAATTGGTTTGTTTCGTATGCGCAGTTTGAAAGGAAATTGCAGCAGTTTACAAATGCTAATACACTTGAGTGGCATGGGAGTCTAGTTTTGGAGTGCTACATTTTTTCAGACTTGGACATATGAGCTTGTTATTGCTTGAGAGCAAGCAATCTTGGGAAGGGAGGATTGTAATATCACTATTTTTAAAGACCCTTACCCTTGGCATATTTTTCCCTGTGGACTTGGGGATGTTGCAAGGGAAAAATTATATTAAATAATTAAATATTATTTCCTGGAGAGTGATTTTGATCAATTGACATTATAAAATAATAATTATTTAATTATGTAGTTTATTTCATTTAATTCCTAAAATGCAAAAATTAAAAGGGGAATTAATTAAATATTATTTGGTGGCTTTTAATATTAAAATCACCCTTAAAAAAAGGGATGTCACACCTAGAAAGATAAACTATTTTTATTTAATGATTTCCCTCTCCTAGTGGTTTGAATTTTGTGTCTCCTTATTTATAAAAGGAGAGTTAGAATCATTATGAGACTTATGTTATGATGAGATTAAATTGATACTCCATGTTTGGAGTTAGGATGCATGTCTATTGTTATTTTCTTTCTCTCTTGCGTGGGAGTTTATTAAGTTGGTTTTAATGTTCTATTTAAGTATTTTTGTATGCTTGCAAATCTACTTGTTGGCATCTTGTTGGTGTCGAATCACAACACCCCACAGGACTCATGCAACGCGATCGTTTGAGACTCCCAGTGCGATTGCACAACATGGAGCTTTTCCCAAGTGTGGGACCTCGCGAAATCGGAAAAGCTCTCCGGATGAAGGCCGGCTCCTATTCCTCTGTTCAGATGCACCAATGAAACACAGAGGTTTACCCAAAAAAAACTAATCTAACTACCAAGGAGACAGGGAGAGAGAAATGCATAAAAATAAACCTAAGCTACGGAGGTGATGCACCGAGGAATGAAGGACATATGTCTTGCCAATAAACACAAACCATAAAAATTGCAATGCAAGATATTATGCACAGACAGCCATATTCACAGTAAAGATCGTAAGGAGGCAAAAGAATACATGGAGGGTTGAGAATCATCCACAAAATGCATTTTTATATTTGCTCCAAAGGGGATACATCACTGCAAAAATGCCAAGAGGCAAGGTTGCATTACAAATTCAAATGGGAAGGTCTTTTGCTCCACAAATCCACCTGCCAGGGAGAAGAAGGGAGGAGGCACAAAACAAAAATGTCCAACCCTTTAAAAAACAGCCCCTCCTTACATTATATAGGAAGAAAAGATGAGAGAGGAGAAGAATTCGCCCCCTTTTCCCAACCACCTCCAAAACTGCATTCAATTCTTCAACAACCATGGTGGCAGATGAGATCCCCAACGCCTGTCGGGTTCGGAACTCCCTCGTGCATTTGCATCGGGCTTGGAAACTGGCTCGACATGCTTCCTTTTCATGCTCTTCCGACGTGTTTTCCCGATTTGCTTTTGCGTCGGGTTTTGGCGACCCGAAAACATATTTTCTTGTGTCGGGTTCTTTAGAGCTCCCGACATGCTTTTTGACCATGCGAACCCGACTTGTTTTCCGCCCGAAACCCGATTTCCTTGTGCGTAGGATTTTTTTAACCCTTTAGGCATGTCCTTTGGTGTCGGGTTTGGTGGGCTCGACATGCTCTTTCATCATGCGTTTGAGACCCGAAAACCCGATTGCTTTAGGTGCGTCGGGTTTGAGACCCCACACATTTCTCCTTTGTCGGGTTTGGAAGAAACTCCCGACATGTTTTCTTTTCTTTCGGCCGACTTCAGAAACTCCGCTTGTAAACCCGGCGTTTGCATTCGCGTCGGTTTTCGAGCCTTGCGACATGCTCAGCCGTCGGGATTCGGAGGCCCGCATACATGTTTTCCTTTGCTGTCGGGATTCTCTGCCCCTCCGACATGTTTCCTTCCGCGCCCTGTTCCTCTGCCACGCTTTTCCGCCGCCTTCGCCCGACTCCTCCGCCCGCGATTTGCCCTGGCATCGGGCCGGAGAGGGAAAATATACAACAATTTGGCGACTCAACGGGATTACCTGCCTGCTAGGTAGAAGATCAGTGGCCTTTCAGCAATCCATTGGGCATGGAGTCATAAGCAATAACCCGAACTAAACTGATATTTGAACTCCCTCTCCGAGAACACGCTGCACTGTAGAAAACCAAACCAGGAGCAACGAAACCTGTGCCAAAGCACTTAGGGAAACTGAAACCTAACTACAACAAGACAATGTGCATACGCACTTAGCGGAATTGAAATCTAAGCTAATATTTACAAGGGTAACCTTTTCTTTTCAGTAGCAATGTTTAAGATAGATTCCGTTAACCGGAATCGGGAGTTCTTCTCCATCCAATGTAGACAATTGGAAGGCATTGTTACTCTTACATCCCGTGACCATGTAGGGGCCACTCCAAATGGCATCAAACTTGGAATGCTTTCCTGGTTTTGCCCGATCTGCATCCCATTTCAGAACTAGGTCCCCTTCCTGGAATGTCTTTGCTCTCTTGCGTTCTTATCAAACCATCTTTTCACCAAGGCCCGATCTTTCTCAATTGTTTGAACTGCAAGTTCTCTTATTTCTTCCAATTCCATCAACTCCGCATACCTGGCCTCCATTGGTTCGAACTCAGCTAACTCCAACTCGCATTGCTGATGAACTCCAATGTAGGCGGTTCTAATGATATGGGCAACACCGCCTCCTTCCCATAGACCACTTGTAGGGAGAATTCCTGTAGACCTTTTGGTGTTATACTCGGCCCATAATGCTGATTTTAGCTTGGTATGCCATGTTCTTTGATTTTCATCTAGAGTCCTCCTGATGATTCTTAGCAAGTTTTTGTTCGTGGACTCTGCCTGCCCATTACCCTGTGGGTAATAATTGGAAGAGGTGCTCAAGTAGATTCCATTTTGTGACCCATTTCGTGATCTTGGAACCTACGAATGCCAATGCGTTGTCTGATATGATAGTGGCTGGCACACCGAACCTGGTTACTATCCCTTCATAAAAGTCTAGTATGTTGGACTCGTTTGCCTCTTTGAGCGCTACCGCTTCGGTCCACTTGGTGAAATAGTCTGTTGCCGTGAGAATCCACTTGTGGCCTTGGCTTGAGTTTGGATTTATGACCCCAATGAAGTCCAATCCCCATGGCATAAATGGTTGGTCAACCAAAATCGGGTGCAATGGAAGTCCGCTTAGTCTTTCTTTGCCTGTGAAGAGTGCACATCTCTTACACTTTCTTATCCATGTATAACAATCACTGAACACTGTGGGCCAATAATACCCTGCCTTCATTATCTTGAGAGCCGTTACTCGTGGGGCAAAATGTCCTCCAGAACCTCCATCGTGAAAATCTCGTAACACCCTCTCAATTTGACCTGTCCCAATGCACCTCAATAAAACTCCATTGATGTCTTTCTTGAACAGAACACCATTAACAAGCACATAAGGAATAGCTTGTAATCTGAAGTATCTCCTTTTTGCTTTGCTCATTCCTGGGGGGCATAGTCCTGTCCGTAGGAAGTGTATCATACTCTGAGTCCAACAAGGAGTTGGCACATCATCATTTCCCTGTTCCTGACTATCCTGTAGTACCAAGACAGTCTCTTTTTCATCACCTGCTTCAACTTGTTGACTCAAGGCTAGCTGTTCACATAGTCCCTTCCCACGTACTAGTTTGGTGACCTTAATTTCGATGTCATATTCCATGACACGAGTGATCCATCCTACACGCTTCTCATTCGAGGATCCTTGTTTAGAAGGAAGTCCTTAACTCCCGCATGATATATATATATGTGTGTGTGTGTGTGTGTGTGTGAATGTTTTTAAACCAAATATATATATATATATATATAATAATCATATGGGGGAGGGGGAGGGTTCGGCCCTCACCCCCGCACCCTCTTGTAACACCGTGGTGCGCCGCCCCACCGACTCCCGCACCTCGCCCTATTCCTGCCGCTGCGGGACTGTCCCCCTCCTTTACGCCAGGCCGCGCACCCCGCAGCACCCCATGCCACCTTTGCCCGCCTCCTCTCCCCCTCACGCTGCTGCACTGCGCTGGCTGTCCCTCCCCACGCCCTCTGCTGCGCACAAACCCCCACACCCGCCGTCCGCCGCTCCACTTCCATCCTCCCCTGCCCAGCCATACCTCCTCCCCCTTCCACTGCGTGTAATAACAACAAATCCCCCTCCTTCATTTTCTCCAAAATAAAATAAATAAGTATAAATATACATATAAATACATAGGAAAATAAACAAGTTTTCCCTCCAACCCACCTCTGCAATCTGCAAGTAAAAACTTAAACAAAATAAAGAAATTAAACTCCATGTCTCCTCCCAACAACATGTAAGAAGAAACAAACCCAACCAAGAGGGAATAACATGTGAAAGCAAAGAGAGGAGATGATAAAGGCAAATTATGGTAATATTAGGGCAAAAAGGAAACCAAGGGTTAAGGGGAATTGTTCTATTTTCAAATGAGTAGTTGTTTTTCATGTGGCTTTCCTTTTTAAATTAAAAGAGAGAAACATTAAGTGTGTAAATATAAAAGATAGGTAAATAATTAAATGCGGGTTTAGACTAGGTATTAGTGTAATTAGGTAAATTAAAATAGCATCCAATTAGTGGTTATCAAGAATGGGTTAAGAGATGAAATAGTATTATTTAAATACTTCAAAAAAAAATTACCCTAAAAAATTTTAGTCACGATTGGTGTGTTTTTTTTCGGGGTCCTGAAGGGGCATTACAACGTCCTAGCCATAAAAACAAAGGAATGTTCTAGGAGATTCCTTGAGTTTTTAGAATGCACCTAGGATGTTGGGTGTTTCAATGAAAGGGGAAGGTGTGGTGGATGCCGTAACATCTTTGGGACAATTAAGAACATCGTGGGGATGTACCAACACCTCCAACGGCCCAAAACGTTTTCCAAATTAAAAAAAAAAACACATTATAAAATCTTTTTCTTATTATTATTTTCACTTAGAGTGTTATTCTACGGCCTTAACCCTAAATAACTCCAAAACAATTATTAAAAATCACAATCCACACTCATTCTAACCACACTCAACTAAAGGAAGAGAAAGATGAGGAAAAATAGTTAAGAGGAAGAAGACGATGTGCAAAAGCAAGAGCATTAGTAAAAGCAAAGAGCAAAAGGTATGTATAATGATCTCTTGCTTCTTTTTTTTTTAATTTCCAAATGCAAACTTCAAAGTGGGTTAAACACAAGTGCATTCACATTGTCATTTTCCTTTTTCAAATGCAAAATGGGTTAAACAAGGGCATTGTTCATTGTTTTTAAATTTCCAAATGCAAAGTGGGTTAAAAACAAAAAAAAGGGCAAGGCATTGTTGTTTACATCGATTTTTTTATTCTAGAATGCAAAAGCTATATGAATTAAAAGCTTAAAGTCTTAAAAAAGGACATTGTTGTATTGTTGTTTTTAATTTATTTTTCAAATGCAAAGTGCGTTAAAGAAGGGCATTATGGTTTTCTTGTGTTATTTTAAAAAACATCAAAATGGGTCATTTTACAATTTAAAATAGTTATATTACTTTTTAAAATCATGCGAGTCCCAAGATGAGTTTAAATAGTAAGTATGAAGCTGAATGTGATATTCAAATGAGTGATTATATGGGTGGGGTGTGCGAGGAGAAAGACAAATAATAACTCACAATTCACATGGGAGTGTTGACAAGTTTAACAACCCTCCAAGATGTTGAGTAAAACATTATTTAGAGGTGTATTTGACAAAAGAAACCTTCAAAATGATTTGCTCAAATTGTTAAAGGTTCTAGATCAAACACTTTAGGGGGACTTGACACTAAATTTTTCCTTCGTAATTTCTATTTCATTAATGTATGTATTATGAATAGGATGTTGTTAAGTATAATTAGTAGTAGCGTCGATAGAAGATAATGATCTTTTGTCAGTGCACGACCGCCTTGATAATGTATAGTATGGTAATAGTCAAAGTACAATTAGGAATGTTGTGGTAAAAAGTAAATATTTGTCGTAAGTGGTTTGATAATGTTTAAATGTCAAAGTTAGGGTAAGTAGAGAAGTAGGGAATTCGGCATGATTAGGAATTAGAAATATTATATTAGTAATAAGGATAAGGAGTGAGGTCATAAATATTTTGTGTATTTTATTTGTAAAAAGTTAAAAATGTGAAACTCATGTGAAATGATAAGGTTTATATTATCTTACAAGATAAGCTTACATGTAAATATAAGAGTTAAGGTATGGAATATGATTCGTCGAGTAGATTTCTTATTCTATCTTAGAGATAAGGTGGATAAGCCTAAAAGTTCTATAAATAGCGAGGCCACCCCTCTCATTTAGGATAGAATGAAGTAGTGAGAAATATTGTATGAGTAAGTGTGTTAAAGAAGTCATTAATATGTGTAATTGTGAAGTTTCTCCCATAGTTATTGTTGGAATTCAAGTGAAGTTAGTAATACTTGAAGTATTTCATGGGTGAAATTGTAACAATTACATGTTGATATTATAATTTACACTTATATTTCAGATTTGTCATCATTCCTTTGTATTATAGTCTATAATATTCTTGTGTTATGTATGTTGTTGTGTTTTAGATTATATCCACCAAACTAAAAGTTGTGCATTAGTAAATAATCATAGCACGAGGAGTTCTGGTGGATAATTATCATAGTGCCGGATTGGTGATGACATTTGGTTCCATTGCTGAGGACCATTCCTCGGTGGATTTTCCGGAGAGATTCCCACTTAGTTAGAAATCATTTGGAGGGTAGCCTTATTTTTTTCTATGCATAGTAGTTACCATGGTAAAGTCACTTTTTACCATGAATAGTATTTATCACAAGAACTTTACTTTTACGGTGAATAGTATTTACCACAAGAACTTTACTTTTATCATTAATAGTGTTTACCACATTAAAGTCAGTTTTTACCGCATGATAAGTCAAGCTTTACCATAGTTTACCACGGTCATTCCTATTTTCTTGTAGAAAGATGTAAAGTCACTTTCTATTATAGTGATTCCAATTATTTGTGCATATAAGTCTTGTTGATTGTACTTGTGGGTTGATATTTCTTTGTGGCTATTTTTGAAAATAGAGAAGATTCTGTTTTTTTCAGCCTCAATCTAATGAAAATACTTCCTTTTCATTCAAGAGTTTAAACGATATTGTATTTGTAATGGCCTTATAAGAAGGAACAATGGACTAAATTTTTCCTACCTTTTTGGATGGTTCAGACCTTAGGTGGTTTGAAACACTAAATGATAATGTGAAAAAATCATGGAATTTATTAACTGAAAGTTTTCTTGAAGAATTTGGTGAATAATAGAAATATGCAGATCTCATGATCGATATCACAAAACTATCCCAATGAGAGAAGGAGAAAATAAGGGATTATTATGCTCGTGTTCTAAAGCTAAGGAGGAAGCTCGATGCCCAGATCTGGAAGGAAGGATTAGCGGATGGGTTGATGAATGGCATAGATAGTCTCCTCTATAAGCACTTCATTCTTGGGATGAAGCCGGAAATCGATAACGAGTGAAGTATGACCACCTAATGACCTCGAATAAGTAAATGAGATCGCACAAGAAGGCAAGAAGAAAGCATGGAAGAGGAGCCCAAAGAAATTGTTGCTAAATTAGAGCCTACACCAACACCTTTGGTCTAAAATCCACAACCACTCTCGGTGAGCATAAATATTTCTCCTAGTACATCTAATGAGTATGAAATATCTCGCTCGAGAAGATGGGTCATTAAATATTAATCTTCTTCAAGGAAAAAAATTAGTTCTCGGGAGGAGATAGAGGTCCAAAAAGAAATATTTATGAAGTTGTACATTATGGTTGTCATAAAAAAGGTCATTATAAGTATAATTGTCTAGATAGAGCTTCTACATCCAGTACAAAAGATAATGATAAAGGAAAAACACATGTGAATTCTTTTGATGTAGTAGATATAAGCATAAATAATGAAGTAGATATGTTTGTAACAAAAAGAAAGAAAGAAAAAGATAACCAAGATGGAAATGATCCTAAGAAGATGAAAGGAGAAATTAGTAAGAAACAAAGGAGAAGAAAGTTGGGTGTGCAGGATTTTCTAATTTCACAAGGACAATGATCATACTCCATTTTAGAAGATCCGTCCAAAAGGTGTATAAATATTACATATCGTCAACTTTTGGCTTGTCTTCGAGAAGAGGCGGGAGTTGCAAAGTGGACTCAATGCTCGATGAAGGAAGGAGATTGAGGTCTTTGTTTTAGAGGCAGAGGCGGATCCCTACGCTCCACAAGCCGAGGTATTATGTAATGGTATTTCAATTTATGATGTCTTTGTTGATGAAGATGCTAGCTTAATGTAATGACCAAAGTCATGTAATGAATATGTTGGGTTTAAAATTGATCGCCCTCAACACTTATGTTAAGGTCATTAAATAAGGGAAAACTAAACCGAGAAAGTGTTGTTTCAAATGTGGCAATATCTGTTATGGGTGTTATATGTGTGGTAGAATTTCAAGTTATGAAAATGGTAGCTGTTATGTACCCAATGTTGTTTTGGGAAGGCCATGGCTAAGAGAGATTTCATGCAAAAACTACTTTGGAATGAAGGTTTCATGACACTTGGACGTGGCAGAGAGAGGATGAAGATAAACGTGATCCCTCGGCATCATAAGGCGTAACCTGCAGATTCAAGTGATGAAACCGATGAGTGGACATCCTCTCGATTACTCTAGTACCGGTGAAGTGGACACAGAAGATGAAGAAAGTGAGGTTGATGTTTCATCATGGATATCCTTCCAATCACACCGACTCATGAATCTATAAGATTATCTAAAAAGAAATTGTTGATCGTCTCCAACAAATAAAGATTGGTGATGTTGTGATGGAGAGTGAGAAGGAATCCTACCTCGGCTCTTTTGAAGGTACATACACTTATTCACTTTTGATTACAAGGAATTTTGTCAAGTAAGTTGGGTAGAACATTCTATTGAGCTAGTAGATGGTGCTAAGCCCATAAAGTAAATGCCATATAGAATGAATTCTAATTTTCAAACCGTAAAAAGAAGAAATAGATAAGTTGTTTGATGCAAGATTCATATTTTCTGTGGAGAATTCAGAATGGGTTTCTCCTATTGTAATCTCAATAAAAAAGAATGGGAAACTACGCATTTGTGTTGATTATAGGAAGCTCAACAAGGCAACAAAGAAGGATCATTACCCTCTTCCATTCTCAGATCAGATCTTGGACGAAGTAGCTGGCCAAGAGTGCTATAGTTTTACTGATGGATATAGCAGATATAACCAAGTTCGTATAGTAGAGAAAGATCAGCTGAAGACCACGTTCACCACTCCTTGGGGAATGTTTTCTTATAGAGTTATGCCTTTTGGGTTGTGTAATGCTCCGGAAACGTTCCAACGTTTGATGAATAAGGTGTTTGAACCCTACATTGGGAACTTCATCAGAGTATTTCGAATGATTTTTACATCTACGGGAGCAAAATGGACCACCCGCACTAGATGGAGACAACATTTCAAAGGTTAGATGATGCACATGCCTCACTAAACCCTACAAAGTGTGTCTTTGAATGTTGTAAAGGCGTTTTGTTATGGCATGTCAGATCCAAAGATGGTATTGTATCACTTGATTTTGATAAAGTTTCAAAAATCAAAGAGTTACCATTTCTTATGAATAAAAATAAGTTGAGATCATTTTTAGGCCATGTGGGTTACTATAGAAGGTTCATCAAGAATTTCTCAAAGATTGGACAACCACTAACCTAGTTCTTGAAAAAGGATGTTACTTATGAACTAGGAAATAAGGAGCATAAAACTTTTGAACAATCAAGGAAGCTTTGGTGTTTTCACCTTTTAAATAATCTAGATTAGAGCAAGCCATTCATTGTGTATATTGATTCTCGGATGCAAAGCACTACGAAATACTGAGCCAAAAGGATGAAAATGAGAATGATCATCCGGTTTACTTTGGGAGCAAACAAATGAGCAAATCTTGAGGTAAATTATAATCAGAATGAAAAAAGAGGCTCTAGCTATCATTTTTGCTATAAAGAAGTTTAGAAATTACTTGCTTTAGGGCAGAAATTTATAGTTATAATAGATCATCAAGCTCTAAAATATATTGAATAAGCCTAACCCATTAGGAGGATAGCAAGATAGATAATTTTGCTACAAGAAATTGAATTTGATATTATAGATAGGCGGGAAAGAAGCATGTCAATGCAGATGCACTCTCTCGAGCCTATGATGGTTTAGGTTTATCTTGTGATGATGATGATTTCCCAGATGCAACATTGTTATCCATTGACACAATCCCTAGTGAATACATAGATATTTAGAATTATCTGAATGAATTCAAGTTTCTTGATGGTGCCAATGCAAAGACTAAGAGGAAAATTACTCAAGCCAGTCGTCCATATTCTATTTTGCATGGAGTATTATTTCAAATAGGACCTGATGGACAATACAAGAGGGTAGTTGGACGTGATCAAGGGAAGGAGCTAATATAAGAATTCCACAATGGTACATGTGGAGGACACTTCTCTGGACAACTTACAACAAGAAGGATCTTGGATGCGCAGGTATCACTGGCCCACTCTTTTTAGATATTGTTATAATTATTGTAAGACATGTGATATTTGTCAAACACATGGTAACCATAAGACTTCATCAGCTCCATTATGCCCTATTCTTCCACTTGGTCCCTTTGAAAAGTGGGGAATAGATATGTAGAGGTCCACTTCCAACTACCCCACGCCAAAATAAGTATATTGTAGTTGCCATGATTATTTAACCAAGTGGGTCAAGCTAGGCCATTAAAAACAACTTCCATGGATGAAGTGACAAGGTTCATATATGAACGCATTGTCACTAGATTTGGTTGTCCATTAAAAATTGTAACATATCAAGAAGCGCCTTTATTAATGAGGTGGTAGAAGCCTTAGTCAACAAGTTTTCTATTAAGCACACAGAAGGCAACAACATACAAGCCAAACACAAATGGATAGGTGGAACGAACAAATTTTGTGTTGTGTCAAATTCTAGTAAAAGATGCAGCCTTGCAAGTACATAAGTGGGATAAAATGATTCATGTAATCTTGTGGGCATATAGGGCAACATCAAAGTCAGCAATATGATACTCCCCATTTCGGTTGGCTTATGGCATTGATCCAGCTTCTTCCTATTGAGTTTGATATTCCCTACTGTGAGAGTTATGAAAATGAAAGGATTGATGAAAGTGATTTAGTAAAAGAAAGGTTGGTACATCTTCATTTGCTAAAGGAAATGAGAGAAATAGCGAAGGATACAAGCTATAAGAAGAAAATGAAGCAAAGGAATACTTTAATCAAAAGATCCATTGGTCTCCATTTCATGTGAATGACTTGGTTCTAATATATGATTCCATATACAAAAAAAGAAGGTAGAGAAAATGTCTTCCCAAATGGATGGGTCCCTACAAAATAGTAGTTGTGTATGAAAATGGTACATATCGCCAGAGGAATTGGATGGCACTTTCATTATGAAATGGGTCAACCACGACAAGTTAAAAATTTTCCAAGCACTGAATAGTCTACTCCGAAGACAAAGTATAAACTAGGAAGGGGAAGATGTCGACACTAAAATTTTCTTCCGTAATTTCTATTTCATTAATGTATGTATTATGAACAAGATGTTGTTAAGTATAATTAGTAGTAGTGTCCGATAGAATATAACAACGCCGGTATAATGCCGCCAATAATGTATAGTATGGTAATAGTCAAAATACAATAAGAATGTTGTGGTAAAAAGTAAATATTTGTCGTAAGTGGTTCGGTAATGTTAAAATGTCAAAGTTAAGGTAAGTAGAGAAGTAGGGTCTACATGATTAGGAATTAGAAATATTATATTAGTAATAAAGACAAGGAGTGAGGTCATAAATATTTTGTGTATTTTATTTGTAAAAATTCTAAAAATGTGGAACCCATGTGAAATGATAAGGTTTATCTTATCTTAAAAGATAAGCTTACATGTAAAGATAAGAGTTAAGGTATGGAATATGATTCGTCAGAGTAGATTTCTTATCCTATCTTAGAGATAAGGTGGATAGGCTTAAAAGTTCTATAAAAGAGAGGCCACCCCCTTCATTTAGGATAGAAGGAAGTAGTGAGAAATATTCTATGAGTAAGTGTGTTAAAGAAGCCATTAAGATGTGTAATTATAAAGTTTCTCCCATAGTTAGTTATTGTTGGAAGGCAAGTGAAGTTAGTAACACTTGAACTACCTCATGGGTGAGATCAGTAACAATTTCATGTTGATATTATAATTTATACTTATATTTTAGATTTGTCATCATTCCTTCGTATTATAGTCTATGGTATTCTTGTGTTATATTTTTGTTGTGTTTCAGATTACATCCACCAAACTAAAAGTCTGTGCATTAGTAAATAATCACAACACGAGGAGTTCCCGTGGAGAATTATCATAGTGCCGGATTGGTGATAACAGGACCAAAACTTGGAAGTGCAATAAATGTGTATTAACTTGGTTGGGAAACATAACTAGGTTAAATTTGCAGTTATTACACATCTTGTGGAAATGTTTTGGCCTTTTGGGATAACTATCACTTGAAGAGAGGGAAAATATAGTGAGGTTGTATAATGAATATACCACAAAGAAAGTTTCGATAGTTCGTGGCGTTGGTGACACCCCTTATTATTCTTAGAAAACTTATAGGAGTGCTTTCTCAAATATTGCAACAAGCTTTGAGGTGACTAAAGTGGATGCCTTTAGTATGAGGGGAAGAAGAAGGTTGTGTCTTCCAATCCATTTGTAGATATGTATGATACAAAGAGGCAAAGACAAGGTTGGTGATGCCATTGGAACATTCTTTTATTCCATTTGCATCCCTTTTCATGTTGCTCACTCTCCCTATTAAAGGAAGCCTATAGCTAAGATATCGAAAACACGTGTATGTTATGTGCCCTCATGAGAAACGAAGTTGAAGACCAAAATATTGGATAATAATTATTCCAAGGTTAGCATACTAATGGAGGAGATCATCAGGAACATCATCATGGATGGGTGGACGGATATTAAACAATACCTACTAATCACTATCATTGTTTCATGCAAAGAGGGTCCTTATTTTTTAGGGTCGTTGATTGTTCGGAAAAGAAGAAGGATGCAAAATTTTAAATTACCATTTTCGAGATACTACGACCCTTGCCAACATCGTATAGGTTATTACCGGATGCGATATGTATTTAGTAGGCGACTAGTAAGCTTTTGAGCTTAAGTACTAGCATATATTTTGAACCACATGTTGTGTGCATACGATCAAAAATAGTGAAAGACCTTTGGACAAATTGATTAGTTCAAAATATAGTGGCAGAGGTTATAGAGAGATATGTTCATCTGCAACCACCATACATCATTGAAACTTTTTGTAGATTTTCGAGGAAGCAATTCCTCAAGTCGGTGGACACATGTTTTGAATCTACTTTCTTTTTTCTTTGGATAGGATGCTTGAGTTACAAGAATCCCTACAATGTATGGTCACAACATTAAAGTGTTTTAAGTGGAATGGGTCCGAGGTAGAGTAGGGAAGAAGGTGAAAGTAGTGGTGGTGAGAGAGACATTTTGGACAGATGTGAGATACATCACATCGATTGTATCTCTAGTTTTTAATGTGATCAAATATGGTGATTAAGAAAGTCCTAACCTCAAAGTGAGATATATGAGTGTATTGATAGTATGCTTGGCCAAATGAAGGCAATTATTTAGAAAAGGGACCCCACCCTAGAGTTCTAACATCAACATGTTCAGCCCATCATTGAGCAGAGGTGGGAGAAGTTGAACACCCCTTCACACATGGATGCATATGCACTAAATCCTAAGTAGTATATGGAGAGACTGGCATGATTGTTTGTGTAAATGATGAGGAGGTGATCAAAAGATCAAAATAGTGGACATGGTTTCCTTGAATCTCCCGGGATCATTACGTGACGCTAAAAGACTCGAGAGCTTTACATCACCTATAAGAACACGAAAATGGAGTCTCATTGGAGTGAGTTACCGTCTACATAAGATACTAGGTGAAAGAGCAAAAATAGGGGAAGCTGGTGAATCGGAGTTGCGACACATGGCAAAATAAAAAACGAGTAGAAGTAAAAAAATTGGTTCTCGTGACTTCGGTCTTGACGTTCGTATATAGACAGGTGGGCCCGTTATTTGTTGGATGGGGGCCTTCACCGGGGTCGACACACTCTTTTTGCGGAGGGGTGCCTTTTCCTCCGATCTTCATATTACCATGATTGATCTTATATATATTTGCACATGTTTGCGTTAAAAATGCATGTGGGACATATTTCATAGTGTATTGAAATGTATTGAATTCATCATTGTATGTTGCCTGGTGGATAGCTTGACTCGGTGAGTCAAGCTAACTTAGCCTGACACCGAGCCGAGTTGCCCACCGCCAACTCACCATGCTAAACCACCACAACGTCAACTTGTTATGCCAGTGACCCGCCACCTCACCTTCTATGTCGCTCGGCCTTATCTCCACTATTTAGCCTAACCAACACATAACTTGGTCTAGTCATTGATCCACCAAATGAAGCCCACATTCGTGGCAATAAACCTCCAAACATAACCACCAACTCCCTAACAATCGAGCACTTAACAACTTGGCCCTCTATGTGGCATAACCAACCATGCCACCCGCCACTACATGGCTTAACAAAATGCAGCCCATAGTCACTTAACCAAACTCACTTGCACCATATTTAAACATTCAACTCACTGTCTCCCCGAAGCATGTGGGATTTATTACCAAATAAGTGAAACCATCGGAGGAGTTGGTTAGAGGGGCTTGACCCCCTAACTTTACGATTCTTAAAAAAATAGCCTAGCGCTACACCACTATAGTTCGATGAGTTTCATATTGGGTGAGTTGATATTTGAGCATGGACAAAATTACGGAGTGTGTAAAGGCGAAACAAAGTGGTTTGACAAAACATAGTTTTGAAACCTTTAAGAGCCGAACTAGGTCTTGGAGCCAACTAGGAAGTTGTCCAAAATTCAAAGATGAATCTGGTGATATAATTGTTTGTCCATTTTAGTGTTCGTATGCCATTTTTATAAAGCTTTTTCTCTCGTAGCTTTGATGGATAATTGAAGGAAAATCACTTGCGAATCCAAGAACAAACACATAGAGAGAAATCTGATTGTTTTCAGAGCTCATAGGTTCTCAAAGACTTCGACATGTTTTCTATGGTTCACTATTTGATTTGTAATCTTTTATCTATATTTTACAAATTTAAACATTAATGGATCGATTCTAAACGAACCTAAGGACGTAGGAATTGAACCCTGTAAACAATCCATGTATGATGTGTCTTTGATTTTTGCTTTGATTTTAGTATATTTTCAATTATTTAATTCAAAATCCAGTTTTGGAAGCAAATTATTGATTTTGGCATTTTACGGGAAAATAGTTAAATTGGGTAAAATGGAAATCGATGGTTTGATGGTTAATTGAGTTGAATGAATTTTGGGCAAAGCAAAGTCGGAACAAACACAGAGAGTGAAATCGATTAGTTTTTGAGCTCACGTGTTCTCGGAGACTTCCGGGAGGTTTCATATGGTTCATTAAATCTTTTATATGTTTTTACAAATTTAAACATTAATGGATCGGTTCTAAACAAACATGGGGATGTAGGAATTCCGAACCCCGTAAACAATCCCTAAGTCATGTGTTTTGATTTTTGTTTTCAGATTTCAGTATATTTCAATTATTTAAAATTCATAATTTAGTTTGGAAGAAAATTAATCAGTTTTGGAGATTTACGGGAAAATAATTAAATCAGGTAAAATGAAAATATGATGGTTCAATGGTTAATTGAGTTGAATGAAATTTGGGCAATTTAAATTCAGTTTTTAATCGGTTTTACAATACATTTGGATCGATTTTTAAATCAGAAATTACTCATATTTTTAATCAATTCAATTCATAAAAAGCCGAGAAGGGCGATAAGTTAAAAAGATCCTCTTAATGTAAACAGTTAAACTAGTTTATATGTGGAACTTGGATATCATGAAAGTGTTTTAAAACAAAATAGATCATCAATACAAAAGTATGGAGGAATGACAGAGTAGAAAGGAACAGAAAGGCATTTTCCAGAATTATAGATAACAAAGTAATTCCTTATGCATGCCAGAATAAAATTGTTTGGAATAAAACCATTTGCATTTGAATCAACAAGATGCTATTGCAAAGACACAAAGTTCCAGAAATAACATCTACAAGAATACAAAGCTTCTTGACACAATGCAAATAAATAGTTCAGTGATATTCAATGGATAGCAATGAAAAATAGGACCAGATGAACAAAGAAAGAAAGTTCTTTTGTATTGATTGCTTTGCTACTCTTTACACTTTCAAAAATAAGCCAAGTTCTCCCTGAAAATGGTGGAGATAGACCATTATATAATTTGACAAATTAGTTACACTTGGTAACTACTTTTTTAACTAAAATGATTAGTTAAGGGATGCTTAACGCAAAGCCCCAACTAATTTACAATAAAACCAAAATGAGAGAAAGAAGAGAGAGAAGCCGGAGGGGAAGGAAGACAAGTTCATGACTAGGAAGGGCCCACTGACTTGAGGATCCATTGTCTAAACCTTTTCAAAGCCTCTACTATGTCTCTGCCACGTGGAACCGATGTGTTGGCAGTAGCCTGGGTCCAAGATCCCAAACATTTCTCCATCTCCTTGTCGAACTCAGTATGTGTATGGTACTCTTTATTGCTTCCTCAATGGCAGACTGGAGGGAGCATATTTCCTTGATCTTTTCCTTGGTGATGGAGTCCTCTTTGAACAAATTTTCTTTGACAAAAGCTCTGAATTGAGCTTTGATTTCTCTGAGGAGAAAGGTACACCTGAGGTCTCATCATGTAGATGACAGTGGATATCCTTAAAAGTAGATATCACAGAGTTTTGAAAGCTTCTCCCTTCTGCCAGTTATTCCTCAGTTCTCCCAAAGCCTCCTCCAGCACTCAGATCTTCCATTCTACGCTGAATACCCATGATTGTGACAAATTATCCTTCACATCATCAAAGACCTTACTCGCCATCAAAATATTTTCATCAGTCTGCCCCATCAGGTGAAGGTCTACTATGCAGCTGCTCCAAAGTTTGAGCTCTTTATCCATGTTTCCAATTGTGGAGGAGAGCTTCTGTTGTAGATTATTTACCTTCTCATTGAGCTTGAAGGCTTCACCAATGAAATTTAACCCTGCTACAACAAGCATGTCATCCACCATGGCCTCCATAGCCCTCCCATAGATGGAATACCTGTGTATATCTTTGATGCTCTGGACTTCATCTTGACTGAGAATCACAGGTGGTGGGAGTGCAGTCAGTGGGGTAGGGTCTAGAACCTTATCTTTAGATAGCAATGACTTGATGAAACTAGAAAGTACTTGAGCCTACTCCTCCCCTGCTCATAGTCTATTGTCCTTTCTCTACCCTCCCAATGACCCTGGTGACTATTTCTTGGAGGTTGTGGATTTCACCTTCAGGAGTAGACTCTCCCATTGAGATCCTTGAAAGTTCTAGATCGAGGTCCTGCAAATCTGCTCTGGCTTATCAACCTTGGGCTTAGCTATCTCAAGGAATTGCTGACCTTGAGCATCAGATACTATTCTTGAAGTGGTCTTGGCTTTCTTGGGCAGGAGAAGGAGTAGTGCCCAACAAGGCCGCCACAACATCAAAGTTGGGTCTGTCAACCGAGAAGAAGGCTTCCTCTTCCTACTATCAACAAAAGGTTGCACCCATGTAAAAGAGGAGGAGGAAGAAGAAGGGGGGCAAGAGGACCAAGAGAAAGGGAACTCATGGCACTCAGAGTATGTACCACTGTTACCTCCAGTTGAGATGTGAGTGGGGCAGCTGAGGCTTTTGGAACAGAGGAGTCAATGGTGCTTGGAAGCTCAGTGCTTTGAACTTCTTTATCTGTATCCATTGGGGTTTCTGAGGCATCTACAAGAATTGGTATTTCATTATCTTCACTCTCACTGAGAACAATGATGTTCTCTGGCCCAGAAGGTAGTTTTGAATGCTTTAGGTAGAGGGTTTTCTTCAATGGGCTCCTTCTTAACCTCCTTCATCTTCTTTTGATAGACTTGAGTAGAGGAGGAGGGAGTGGAGGATGCAGGGACTTTACTCGATGAGGCAGGAGGAGTCTATGCAGGTATCTCAGAACTGGGTGTTTGTTCCTCCTTCCTTGGTGTCGAGGTGTCTTTGGAAGAGGATTCTCCTGCATTCTTCCTCATCTCACGAACCTTTCTATCAATCCAGACTTTAGTCCTTACTAGGACAGGGGCAAGGATTTCAGCCAAATCATCCTTTTCTTTTTTAAACCAATCCATGTCCTCTATGGGAGTATGCTTAATCACAGTTTCATACTCATATGACAACAAGTCTGTGTTGTCATCCTGAAGTCCTTCAGGAATTTGATACAAGTTAAGCTCTTGAACTAACTGAAGAGGAAGCCTACCATAATGCCTCCTTCTGGCCTCAAAATCATCTATGCAGTCAGCCCAATAATCTTCAGTGTCTGCCCTATGATGGTAATTGATTATGAGATTTTTCTCAATGAATTTCTTCAAGTCAAAGTAGGTTCTAGGCCTGAAGAAATGGATGGTGATGGCAGCTAGGGCTCTCTCTATGTTTTGGGCATCCAGAGCCATCTTGCATGTGTAGTTCCCCAAAGATATGGGGAAGTGTAGACAGTGATTTTCTTGTCTCTACAAGTTCTGTGTAGTTTGTCCAACTACCTGCACACCTCAATCAGGGCCATCTTATCATTACAGAACATGGGGAGCTTGAGAGGGGTGCTCTCATAACCTGCTAGCTTGATATAAGAGAACCTTCTGAACTGAATGAAGTAGGCTCCGTACTTCACTATCAGGCTCATGGCTTCATCTGAGAATCTCCTAGCAGTGTCACTTTCTAGGAGCCTTACAATGTACATGGTGAAAGCATCATTCACCCTCCTGAAATTATGATTGCTAGTGTTCAGGGTGAACTGAGGACAATAATCATATATGGGATCATCTTTCTGAGCATCAATGTAGGTGAAGCCAAACCACTTCCTGGAAGCTGCAAGGGTATACATCAAGTAGGAAGTCATGTAATTTTTTTTTTTTTGTATACATGGGACAGCTGCTCTGTCAGATTCATGTAGATAATTTCTACCTAGTTGATGTTTTGGGTACCTTCACACACTATGTTGATAAGTGGGCACATCCAAAAGTGAAACTCGTTAGTAGAAGGAAAGCCCATGACCCGAGCCAACAAAATTATGAAGTCTGATAACTCCTCATTGAAATCAGACCTAAACAGGGCCTTGGATAGTCGTGATGCCCCTTTCTTAGGGTTCTTCAGCCAAGACTTCACAACTCTGGCTTTGTATTTCTCACTGTCCTGATCAAAAAGTGCTTGTGCTTGATTCTGGGAGATTACACATGAGTTGTCCATTTTGGGATTCTTAGGGCAAGTGGTAATGGTGGCAGCATCAAGCTTGGTGATGAGCTCCCCATGTACATTTGTTAATTCACACGAACCGGGGTTGAAGTGAGCCCCACAGGTGAGTACCGTGTCTGCACATTGCACCGAGATAGGAAAACCATAGCAAATGCCAAGCCGCTATCATTAATCATTTGTGCCATTGGAGAGGGGTTCGGGTCTATCAACCTGGTCCAAAAATTGGCAAAGTCCAGGTGATGAACTTCACTATCCCCGATATCGGGAATGATAGACTCGAGTGGAGAAACCTCTCGACCTTGGAATTTAATCTTCATGTTGATAGGACTTAGAAAAATGAATGCACACTTGAATTCGTGATGAAATGAAATAGAGGGGAAAATGGGGACGTGAGCAAATGGTTTCAATTGCAAGGGTATGAGCAGATGTTAATGAGAAGCAAGTGTAAAAATGCGTAGGGGTAGTCTATTAAATAGCCATTTAGAGAGAGAGGGTTATAAATGTGCATTAAATTCATATCTACCAACTCAAAAAGCAAGCATCGGGAAGAGTGGGAAAAATTAGCCGGATGGCCTTTGGTACATTTGGGACACGCGGGGATGAAAAAATGTGATTTCGATGCCGATGCGGGTGATGGGTGATGTGGGGAAAGACTGCACAAATGTTTTAGGGACATGAGGGACAAAAGTACGTGAAGTGTGAGGCAGATGCCGCCACGCATGGGTGAATGGGGAACAGGAGCCGGGTGAACTTGGGATAGTTGGAACAAAAGTTCGATGGGCCCGCAAGTTAACAAATTTAGAAAAGTGGCCGATCGATCGGTGACAGAGAGCCCGAATGAACTTGGGACACATGGGACAAAAAATGTCCGACAGACCCACAAATCACACAAATGAACCAACAAATGCAAAATTTTCCAAACTTTTTGACTTCCCTCTCTACCAGAACATAAAAAAGGTGTCAAGCTCAAAATTTTCAATATTTGACTTTCAAAAGAGGGGAAATTTTGAGAAGACAACAGTTGGCTCCTTCTGGGGATGACTTGGCTGGATTCAAAGAAAGAGACAAGGCAAGAATTCTCAGAAAACTTAGGGGAAATAGACCAGTGCCTTATCCATTGGGCCACATGGAGTCAAAAGTAACCAATACAGAAAACAACACCCCAAACAAAGAAGGAGAACACACCAAAAAGCAAGGAAAGGAACCACACACAAGCAAGAAAGGAGACACCTATACATAATATACAGAGGACTTCCTATTCACCTAGGACTTAAACAATTTTAGGTACTGCCCACTATAAGGAAGTGGGAGAGAAGAACCATCCATGTAATCAAGGTAGAAAGAATTCTCACCAGCAAAGTGCCTGATCTTGAAAGGTCCGAGCCAAAGAGAATCAAACTTGCCATGGCTGCCATGAGGTTCATGTCTTTTATCCCATAGTAAAATGATATCTCCAACTTTGAAATCCCTGGGCCTAGCCCTCTTGTCAAACAAGGCTTTCACCTTCTGTTGGTGAGTGGATATTCTATCAACAACCTTCAATCTATCCTCATTTAATTTGTAAAGATACATGATCCTTTTATCCAAAGAATCATTAAAGCTAGTGTCTTCAATGGCCTTCATTAGATGCAAGGCTGGTAGCTCCACTATTACTGGAAATTGAGCTTCCACTCCATATACCACCTGAAAAGGGGACATCCCAATAGCTCTTTTAGGTGTAATCATGTCTACCCAAAGAGCATCATAGAGCTTCTTGTGCCAATTCCTCTGAGACTCATTAACCAATTTCCTTATTATGGCTACCAGATTTTTGTTTGTTGATTCAACTTGCCCATTCCCCGAGGATAATAGTCTGAAGAGTGAGCCAGGAGATGCCATATCCATAACAAAAATCCATCATCTCAGTTGAAGAAAAATTTGAAGCATTATCCGTCACAATCTTGTTTGGCACACCAAACCTTACCAAGATGTTTTCTTTGATAAAATTGCATACTACTTCAGAAGTGGTACTCTTTACTGGAATGGCTTCTACCCACTTAGTAAAATAATCTATGGCTGTCAACACGTGGGTATGTCCAACACTTGAGGAGAAGGATTAAGTGTTCCAATGAAATCCAAACCCCATTGTTGAAAAGGTTCTTCAATCATGACCGGCTTAAGAGGCAAGGCAAGCCAACTTGGGTCTACCTACAAAGGTCTGACAAGCTTCACATTTATCAATCCACTTTGATGCATCCTTGAACAGGGTAGGCCAATAATATCCTGCATGAAGAATCTTATGAGCTAGTGATAGTAGATGAGTAATGGCCTCCACATGCTTGATCATGGAAAGCTGAAAGAAGCTTCCTCTGTTGCTCTTTATCCACGCATTTTAGAAATCTTCCATCCATCCCACGTTTGAACAAAGCATTCTCCCATAATACATATTGGGCTGATCTTAATTTAACAGCTCTTCTCTCCTTGGTAGTCAAATGGGAGGGACACTCTCCATAGGTGAGAAAATGTGTGATATCAGCATACCATTCATCAATTGAGCTGAGAAACAGAACAATAGGAACATCAACTTCATCTTTAGGTAACTCATGTCCAGCTCCCTCAGTGATGAGTTCACACAAGCCCTTTCCATGGACTAGTTTGGTTGGTCTGATGTCAATATCATATTCTTGTACCTTGGCCACCCAGTTCCCTCTCTTGGACCCAAACTCTTGTTGTGTGAGAATAGACTTGATGGTTGTGTCAGGCACAAGTACTGTGGAGTGAGAGTTAAGAATATAAAAACGAAACTGCTTGACAACTTTAACCACTGCAAAAGCATGTTTCTCCATCATTGTGTATTTCAACTCATGATTTTTAAGAATGTAGCTCATAAATGCAATTGGGAGCTCATGATCATTAGAGTCTTCCGAGTCAAAACAACAGCTAGGGTGTTATCTGTGGCATAGCAATAGATAATAAAATCTTTGCTAAAATCTGGACATGCTAGGATAGGAGTTCTAGCAATAGCCTTTTTAATACCCTCAAAGGCTTCTTTCCCTTCAGAAGACCAGCCAAACGTTTGCTTTCCCTTCATCATTTGAGAGATGTTCAAAGTTAGTTCTACAAAATCAGGGATAAATCTTCTCAGAAAGTTGATCTTACCAAAGAAAGAATGCACTCCCTTCTTGTTGGTTGGAAGAGGAATCTGTTGAATAGCTTGAACTCATTCAGGATCAATTTTAATGCCATCTTTAGAGACAACATGCCCTAACAATTTTCCCTCTGTGACACAAAAGATAGATTTTTAGGATTCAAAGAGATCCCATGCTCTCTGCACTTCAAGAGGACTATTTCCAGATGTTGAAAATGATCTGCTCTAGTTTTGGAAAACACAGTTAAGTCATCTAGATATACAACAATACATTTCCCTTTCAAATTTCCAAAGGCCAAGTCCATAGCTCTTTGGAAAGTGGCACCAAGCATTAATGAGCCCAAAAGGCATCCTCTTGTAGGCAAAAGTACCCCAAGGAGTAGTGAAAGCCATCTTGTGTTGATCTGTGGTATTGACTTCTACCTGATTATACCCTGAGAAGCCATCAAGCATGGACAACATTTCAGATCCCGTAACCACTTGCAAGACTTGATCCATCATGGGCAAAGGATAGTTGTCCTTCAAAGAAGCTTGATTCAGATTTTGAAGTCAACACAGATACGGATCTCACCATTCTTCTTCCTGACAGGCACAATGTTGGCAATCCATGTTGAATGGTGGATGGGAAAAATGATTTTGGCCTTCAACATCTTTTGTATTTCCTAAAAAATAGTGTCAGCTATCTTAGGATTGTATTGCCTTTGTTTCTGCTTGAAAGGTTTAATCCCAGGTTTGAGGGGAATGAAATGTTGCATCTCCTTTGGTTGAAAAGCTTTGAGATCCTCATAGGAATACGTGAGAACATCCTTATACTTCCTTAAAAGGTTGATTACTTTCTTCTTTTCTTCTGGTGTACAACATTTTCCAATGTTTACAAGTTTGGGATCGACAGAACTTCCAATATTAGTTTTTTCATACTCAACAGATTGTTTTGGCCCACTGGAAGCCTTAGACTTCACATACCTATCATGCTTATCAAACAATTCTTCTAAGCTCACCAGTCCTTTTGGAATCTTGTTTCCTTTGAGTCTGATACACCCATCTTGATCCATTTCTTCTTCCTTGACATCCTCTTCATGGGAAGACACACTTTCACGAGGCAAATTGTCACTTCCTTCAAAATACAACTGCTCAAAATTGTCCCTGAGCTCTAAGAAAGAAAGAAAATGTTGATCATCATTGAAAACCCCCACTACTCACGTTATTAGGTACACTGGGCCTATGAATCATCTCAATGGTAAACTTATCTTGAGAAAAGTCAGGATGAGGTATTAACAACGATCCTGAGATAGCTAGTGAATCAGCCCTGGTGTTCTTTTCCCTAGGTACTGCTTCAATGGAGAAGGCATCAAGAAATTCGATAGAATCCCAAGCCTGATTCTCTGTAATGCTTCAACCTTCTATTCTTTACCTGAAAAAGGTTTCTGACTTGTTTAACAACAAGTTCTGCATCTCCACGAGCTAGAAGATTCTTTACACCTTTTTCTTTTGCTACATTAAGGCCAAGAATGAGAGCTTCGTACTCTGTTGTATTATTGGTATTTTCAAATTGTAGTTTAAATGAGAAAGGATGAACCTCTCCTTTAGGGGACACCAATACTACACCAGCTCCAGAACCAGCCGAGGAACAACTTCCATCAAATTCTAAGATCCAAATCTCATTAGGATCATGAAGTACTTCTCTAGGAAACTGAGTTCTCCTCTGGAGACATAATCATATAGTTACCATGCCCCATATCTTCATAAAGTATTTGTGCTTTGGGATCATCTATCTATTTTTGTACAATATACTCAGATTGCTTCTCGGGCAACAACTTCTTCATTTTCCCATTAACTGGTATGAGGGCATGTGACCAATCCATTTGAATTTCTCCTCCCACATCTTTGCAGAAGTTCCTACTTAACAACATACCATATGAAGGTGGAATGTCTGCTACGAGGATAGTAGCCAAGACCTTTTTCTCAGGTAAAGTAGCAAAAGCTACTTGTGCATCTTTAATCCTCCCAACTAGAGGCACTTCCTTACTTTCCATGGAATAACAAGACCCATAAGTGTGTGAGAGTTAGGCCCAAAGCATGAGCTACTTTGGCAGGCATTACATTATCTGATGCTCCTGAATCTATGACACAGTTGTTGAGTTTATGGCCTACTATAAGGAGGGTCACATAGAATGGTTTGATCTTTTCATTAGGTGAGGTGATGGCAGCTACTAGATTGGGTTGAGGTGCGAGAGGATGGAGTAGGTAAAAGACCTTTGGTGGAAGCTTTGGATTGAGAATTAACAAAGTGAACCATTTTGGCAAAAGCTTTGGGATGAGTTTGATAATACTCAGCCTCTGAAATTTGAACCTTTGTCTTTTTGAGGTGATCAATGATATCAAAAGACCCAGAGGTGGATGGACCATCATCACTGGAACCTTAGGTTTGTCAGATTTAGGATTCATGGAAGAAGAAATTTTAGTAGAAGGATTAGGAAAAGGAGAATGGGCAGAACTCACCTTTTGTGTGGACGTGGTGGGGATAGGAGATCCTCTTTTTGCAATCACAGGGATAGTCGTAGGATGCTCTTTGGATCTTTTAGTGGGCTGCATCACTTTCTCCCTTTTATTTGTCTACTCTCGAGTCATGACAACATATGATTCACTATTCATGTCTGCTACTATCTCATCATAATCATCTTCCTCATCAATGCCTTTGGTAGTGAAGAAATTAACTCGAGATCCCTCAAGTTCCTCTATCTCCTCATCATGGCTTCTTCAACAAGTTCTTCACAATCTTCACCAACCTCCTCATCTTCAGGTTCTTCCACTTCACAGGTTACATTAACAGGAACCTTGATAGGTGGCCCCTCAAGTGCTAGCCTTGTCTGAGAAGCAGGCAAATGATTTCTTGGTTGAAAATTCCTCCTCGGAACATCTGCATAGGGGAGCATGCTGAGCCAATTGTTTCTTGATGGCAATGAGATCATTGGCAAGCTTTTTACACCAATGGATCAAGTATTAGGTCCAGGAGTGGAAGAGGAAGAAGAAGAAGATCTAGATTTAGTAGGGTCTCTTTTTAGCTTTCAGACATAATCAAATCATCTTCGACACTAACAACAAGAGTTTGATCCTCACCAATGTAGCAAGATTGGCTCTCCTTAATGCATAACTAACTTCAAGCAATTGAGCATTCAGGAAGAAACATTTTTGAATTTGATCTACAGGTTGAGTGTCTGGTGGGATTTTGTTAATCAACTTGTTAAATCTAGCCACAAATTCTCTCATGGGTTCTTGTGAATCTTTCTTTATTTGAGAAATCTGGGCCAACAAAGCATGTACATCCTCTGCAGGCTTGAAACGGTTCTCAAATCTTGTTCTCATTGTGTTCCAACTGGTAATAGCCCTACTGGGAGGTGATAGAACCAATCCGCTGCATTATCTTGTAAAGTTTCCATGAAAAGCCTCACTGAGACATCTTCATGTTCAACTCCGAGAACTCCACATGCAACTATGAAGGCTGCAATGTGTTCATCAGGATGCACTTTTCCATCACCTCTGAACTTGGGGAAGTTCTTCCTGTTACCTCTAGGTAACTCATGCAAAGGCTGAGGAAGGGCAAGAGGCCCAACCCGATGGCCCCAGGGAAATGGTGCTGCCATCCTTGGAAAGATGGTTTGAAAAGGAACTGAAACACCAATGAGGATCAGAGCACGGAGATTAGGGCTGAGTTCTCTATGAGGGAATAGTGCCTATAGGGGTTCTATCTTCATGGGAGGAGTGCTTGTTGAACGAGCTCTTCTATTTCTTCCTGTTGAAGGGAAAGGAAAGCCTTGTTGTTCCAAAAGTTGAAACTGAGAATCTTCAATACCAAGGGCTCTCCTTCCATGAGTAAAATGTGGAGTCGCCAGATCAAAGGATGATCAAGAAATTATTCAAAGAACTGGAATATGTTTTAAAAATGAATCCCCAGTGGAGTCACCAAAAACTATTGGTCGTCAAAAAGGACTTCGTTGAGAGCAACAAAGTCAAGGGGACAAGAAGTCCCTCCTCTTTAATGGGAGAGGTTCCCTTATTCAAAAGCAAAACTTATTTACATATATACAAGGCATAGTTTATATGTGGAACTTGGATATCATGAAAGTGTTTTAAAATAAAATAGATCATCAATACAAAAGTATGGAGGAATGATAGAGTAGAAAGGAACAGAAAGGCATTTTCCAGAACTATAGATAACAAAGTAATTCCTTATGCATGCCAGAATAAAATTGTTTGGAATAAAACCATTTGCATTTGAATCAACAAGATGCTATTGCAAAGACACAAAGTTCCAGAAATAACATCTATGAGAATACAAAGCTTCTTGACACAATACAAATAAATAGTTCAGCGATATTCAATGGATAGCAATGAAAAATAGGACCAGATGGACAAAGAAAGAAAGTTCTTTTGTATTGATTGCTTTTTGCTACTCTTTACACTTTCAAAAATAAGCCAAGTTCCCCCTTGAAAATGGTGGAGATAGACCATTATATAATTTGACAAATTAGTTACACTTGGTAACTACTTCTTTTAACTAAAATGATTAGTTAAGGGATGCTTAACGCAAAGCCCCAACTAATTTACAATAAAACCAAAATGAGAGAAAGAAGGAGAGAGAAGCCAGGAGGGGAAGGCAAGTGTTCATGACTAGGAAGGGCCCACTGACTTGAGGATCCATTGTCTAAACCTTTTCAAAGCCTCTGCTATGTCTCTGCCACGTGGAACCGATGTGTTGGCAAGCAGCTGGGTCCAAGATCCCAAACATTTCTCCATCTCCTTGTCAAACTCAGTATGTGTATGGTACTCTTTATTCGCTTCCTCAATGGCAGACTGGAGGGAGCAGATTTCCTTGATCTTTTCCTTGGTGATGGAGTCCTCTTTGAACAAATTTTCTTTGACAAAAGCTCTGAATTGAGCTTTGATTTCCTGCAGGGAGAAAGGTACACCTGAGGTCTCATCATGGAGATGTAGTGGATATCCTTAAAAGTAGATATCACCAGAGTTTTGAAAGCTTCTCCCTTCTGCCAGTTATTCCTTAGTTCTCCCAAAGCCTCCTCCAACACTCGGATCTTCCATTCTACGTTGAATACCCATGATTGTGACAAATTATCCTTCACATCATCAAAGACCTTACTCGCCATCAAAATATTTTCATCATTCTGCCCCATCAGGTGAAGGTCTACTATGCAGCTGCTCCAAAGTTTGAGCTCCTTATCCATGTTTCCAATTGTGGAGGAGAGCTTCTATTGCAGATTATTTACCTTCTCATTGAGCTTGAAGGCTTCACCAATGAAATTTAACCCTGCAACAAGCATGTCATCCACCATGGCCTCCATAGCCCTTCCATAGATGGAATACCTATGTATATCTTTGATGCTCTGGACTTCATCTTGACTGAGAATCATAGGTGGTGGGAGTGCAGTCAGTGGGGTAGGGTCTAGAACCTTATCTTTAGATAGCAATGACTTGATGAAACTAGAAAGTACTTGAGCCTACTCCTCCAGCTGCTCTATAGTTTGTTGTCCTTTCTCTACCCTCCCAATGACCCTGGTGACTATTTCTTGGAGGTTGTGGATTTCACCCTCAGGAGTAGACTCTCCCATTGAGATCCTTGAAAGTTCTAGATCAGAGGTCTACAAATCCTGCTCTGGCTTATCAACCTTGGGCTTAGCTATCTCAAGGAATTGCTGACCTTGAGCATCAGATACTATTCTTGAAGTGGTCCTGGCTTTCTTGGCAGGAGCAAAAGGAGTAGTGCCCAACAAGGCTGCCACAACATCAAAGTTGGGTCCTGTCAACCGAGAAGAAGGCTTCCTCTTCCTACTATCAACAAAAGGTTGCACCCATGTAAAAGAGGAGGAGGAAGAAGAAGGGGGCAAGAGGACCAAGAGAAAGGGAACTCATGGCACTCAGAGTATGTACCGCTATTGCCTCCAGTTGAGATGTGAGTGGGGTAGCTGAGGCTTCTGGAACAGAGGAGTCAATGGTGCTTGGAAGCTTAGTGCTTTGAACTTCTTTATCTGTATCCATTGGGGTTTCTGAGGCATCTGCAGGAATTGGTATTTCATTATCTTCACTCTCACTGAGAACAATGATGTTCTCTGGCCCAGAAGGTAGTTTTGAATGCTTTGGCAGAGGGTTTTCTTCAATGGGATCCTTCTTAACCTCCTTCACCTTCTTTTGATAGACTTGAGTAGAGGAGGAGGGAGTGGAGGATGCAGGACTTTACTCGATGAGGCAGGAGGAGTCTATGCAGGTATCTCAGAACTGGGTGTTTGTTCCTCCTTCCTTGGTGTCGAGGTGTCTTTGGAAGAGGATTCTCCTGCATTCTTCCTCATCTCACGAACCTTTCTATCAATCCAGACTTTAGTCCTTACCAGGACAGGGGCGAGGATTTCAGCCAAATCATCCTTTTCTTTTTTAAACCAATCCATGTCCTCTATGGGAGTATGCTTAATCATAGTTTCATACTCATATGACAACAAGTCTGTGTTGTCATCCTGAAGTCCTTCAGAATTTGATACAAGTTAAGCTCTTGAACTAACTAAAGAGGAAGCCTGCCATAATGCCTCCTTCTGGCCTCCAAGTCATCTATAGTCAGCCCAATAATCTTAGTGTCTGCCCTATGATGGTAATTGATTCTGAGATTTTTCTCAATGAATTTCTTCAAGTCGAAGTAGGTTCTAGGCTTGAAGAAATGGATGGTGATGGCAGCTAGGGCTCTCTCTATGTTTTGGGCATCCAGAGTCATCTTGCATGTGTAGTTCCCCAAAGATATGGGGAAGTGTAGACCAGTGATTTTCTTGTCTCTACAAGTTCTGTGTAGTTTTTCCAACTACCTGCACACCTCAATCAGGGCCATCTTATCATTACAGAACATGGGGAGCTTGAGAGGGGTGCTCTCATAACCTGCTAGCCTGATATAAGAGAACCTTCTGAATTGAATGAAGTAGGCTCCATACTTCGCTATCAGGCTCATGGCTTCATCTGAGAATCTCCTAGCAGTGTCACTTTCTAGGAGCCTTACAATGTACATGGTGAAAGCATCATTCACCCTCCTGAAATTATGATTGCTAGTGTTTAGGGTGAACTGAGGATAGTAATCATATATGGGATCATCTTTCTGAGCATCAATGTAGGTGAAGCCAAACCACTTTGCTCTGGAAGCTGCAAGGGTATACATCAAGTAGGAAGTCATGTAGAACTTTTTTGTTTGTTGTACATGGGATAGCTGCTCTGTCAGATTCATGCAGATAATTTCTACCCAGTTGATGTTTTGGGTACCTTCACACACTATGTTGATAAGTGGGCACATCCAAAAGTGAAACTCGTTAGTAGAAGGCAAGCCCATGACCCGAGCCAACAAAATTATGAAGTTTGATAACTCCTCATTGAAATCAGACCTAAACAAGGCCTTGGATAGTCGTGATGCCCCTTTCTTAGGGTTCTTCAGCCAAGAATTTGTAACTCTGGCTTTGTATTTCTCATTTCCTGATCAAAAAGTGCCTGTGCTTGATTCTGGGAGATTACCATGGAGTTGTCCATTTCTGGGATTCTTAGGGCAGCGGCGATGGTGAACAGTGTCAAGCTTGGTGATGAGCTCCCCATGTACATTTGTTAATTCACATGAACCGGGGTTGAAGTGAGCCCCGCATGAGTGAGTACCATGTCTACACATTGCACCGAGATAGGAAAACCAGCAGAAAATGCCAAGCCGCTATCATTAATCATTTGTGCCATTGGAGAGGGGTTTGGGTCTGTCAACCTGGTCCAAAAATTGGCAAAGTCTAGGTGATGAACTTCACTGTCCCCGATATTGGGAATGGTAGACTCGAGTGGAGAAACCTACTCCTGACCTTGGAATTTAATCTTCATGTTGATAGGACTTAGAAAAATGAATGCACAACTTGAATTCATGATGAAATTGTAGGGGGAAAATGGGGACGTGAGCAAATGGTTTCAATCGCAAGGGTATGAGTAGATGTTAATGAGAAGTAGTGTGTAAAAATGCGTAGAGGGGTAGTCTATTAAATAGCCATTTAGGAGAGAGAGGATTATAAATGTGCATTAAATTCATATCTACCAACTCAAAAAGCAAGCATCGGGAAGAGCGGGAAAAATTAGCCTGGATGGCCTTTGGTACATTTGGGACACGCGGGACGTGAAAACGTGATTCGGCCGATGCGGGTGACGCGGGTGATGCGGGATAGACTACACAAATGTATTAGGGACATGAGGGACAAAAGTACGTGAAGTGTGTGAGGCGGCCGCGGGAATGGGAACAGGAGCCCAGTGAACTTGGGATAGTTGGAACAAAAAGTTTTGATGGGCCCGCAAGTTAACAAATTCTAGAAAAAGTGGCCGATCGGCGAACAGAGAGCCCAGTGAACTTGGGACACGTGGGACAAAAATGTCTGACAGACCCGCAAATCACACAAATGAACCAACAAACGCAAAATTTTCCAAACTTTTCGACTTCCCTCTCTACCAGAACATAAGAAAAAGGTGTCAAGCTCAAAATTTTCAAGCGATAATACATACTTTTATGATTATTGTATACACCTGCCATTTGCCTTCTTTTTCATGCTTCTAGTTCCTCTTCTTATGAGAGGAGTTGATCCACTCTCTTAGTAGGAACATGCACGTAGCTCTAAGAGAGCGAAGAAATTATTTGTTGTACATAGTGTCTCGTGCATTTCATGGATCGCAAGACACTTATATATAAGGAGAGCCTAACATTGCAGAATGGGGTGTAGATCCCAAGGATTCAATGCAGATTGATGAAGATCATAAGCATCTCGGGTTGTTTGGTATCCCCTTCCATGATGTAAATTATGACGATACTTCTAGTGATCGGGAGCAAACACAAGGCACTATGTACATGAAGAACCTAGCATTGCAACATGATGTAGATCTGTAAAGATATTACTTGTATAAATCAGAACATATACAACATAATAACATGAGAGAACACAAAAATATAGATAAATGATGACAATATGCTCATATAATAGCTTTGCCACTTCGAGGCAACCTCAATACCACTTCGAGGGGTAACCTCCAAACCATACAATAACACTCCAATACTCAATATGATGATTAACTACAACCTTCTAACCCCTATATATACCATTCTAACCTATGGCCAATACATGAGGCCGACCTCCTAAGCATAATAAATCATAAATGAATGATATAATAAGATAAGGGGATGTGTGCCACATGTCGTCATCTCCATCAATACATATACATCATAACATCCTATGTGAACCCATAGATATAACTAAGGGGATGTGTGCCACATGTTGGCATCTCCATCAACCCATATACATTATAATATTATATCCCAAGGTACATAGCATTGCCTCCCTCTTTGACATGTTTCGTCCCCGAAACATAAGAAGAAGCCATATAATGAGTGTGCTTTAAATTATTGCACAATTGTCGCCAAGCTCGATCATCCAACCATATGTGATCCTGGTAGATGATACATATCTGAACTAATATCCATATTCTGTTGTGCTACTTTGATTCCATTCATGACCATAGTTTATCATCCTTGGATTCCATGCATAACCAACATAAGGATTCAATGCATAACCATAATAAGGATTCCATGTATAACCATAATAAGGATAACCATAATAAGGATTCCATGCTTCATAATTGTTGCTCCATTGATCCCCTGTATAAATAAAGTAATTATTCCTCTAATTACCTGTATATCTATATTGGTTAGAAATATGATGTGCCCTTGGATATCTCCATGATTTTTTTCTCTCATGTTGACGTGGATTTCCATAAAGTGCGGTTGTAGTATCCTCAACCTTATCAACCTATTTCTGAACTTTCTTTTCTTCTTCCACCTTTGCATTTGATATTTTCTTTTTCTCTTGAGTAGATGAATCATCATTTCCTTCTTTTTCTTCATGTTCCTCTTTTGAATCATCCTTATTCCCTTCTTCTCCATATTCTAAATCATCCTCATGGTCTATATTGACTTTTCTTTGATTTCCATTAAGCTTGATATCCTGTAAAGTGACCTTCTTCTTTTTGTACCAAATCTTCATAAACTTATTTTTCATATTAATATTAATTGTCCCCAATGTCTCTAACCAAGGATACCTAAGAACAATATCCAAACCATCCATATATAAGGCAAAAAAATCTGAATGTAAAGTATATTTGTCCATAGTAAGTTTTAAATCTTCAAAAACTTGAATTTTCTTACCATTCACTTGAGCTTCTTTGATATTACTTTCTTGAATATGTAGATGTTGAGCCATATCCTTGTTGATGAAGTTATACTTCTTTGTTAGGGTTTATGGCAACAATTATCTTATTCCTTTGAATGCATCCATGAAAGCGAAATACGGTATCTTCCTTCTTGGGAGCTATAATATCTTCTTCTGCATCAATATCTTGTTTTTCTTCCTCTTCTTCATAGTCTTCTTCAACTTCTTCTGCGTTTGATTCTTCAATATATGCTGCACCATCATCTTCCCTTGAATCTTCTTCACCTTCCTCTTCATCTTCTTTCTCTCTTGATTCTTCAATATATTATTCCCCATCATCTTGCTTTGACTCTTCTTCCTCTTTGTGGTCCCATCTATCCATAAAAAGTTGTTCCATTTCCTCCCAAGACCAATCCTTCCTGTCATTTTTAATCTCGAAAACCAAATCCATGCGGGACCACCAAGATAATGGGAAAACGTATTCCTTGTCATGAAATATGAGAAATATATATTCTTATATTTTATCCACCATTCTTTAGCATCCATCTCACCATTTCCATAAAAATTTGTTATCCCCATGATCATGATTAGGGTTTAGGAATTCTGAAAATATTTCGGTAGATGGATAAAAACAAAAAGAACAAACCCTAACTGAAATTTCAAGAGCTTTCCGAAAATATAAATTTTTCTAAAAAATACCACAATTTGCTTCCTGAAAAGTGAATTTATGAAAAAACTTAAAACACCAATAATATCCAAACAGATCCAATAGAGCTTAATTTTTCAAATATTCTGACTTAGAGTGTTTTAAAATTATGATGCAAAAATTGGGAAAAAATTCGATACCCTCTTCAAGATATACTCAAAACAAAAAATTAGGGTTTTTGCCCTAATTTTGGCCGAAATCGCTGCTCTGATACCACTTGTAAGGATATTACTTGTATAAATCAGAACATATACAACATAATAACATGAGAGAACACCAAAATATAGATAAATTATGACAATATGCTCATATAATAGCTTTGCCACTTCGAGGGGGTAACCTCCAAACCATACAATAACACTCCAATACTCAATATGATGATTAACTACAACCTTCTAACCCCTATATATACCATTCTAACCTATGGCCAATACTGAGGCCAACCTCCTAAGCATAATAAATCATAAATGAATGATATAATAAGATAAGGGGATGTGTGCCACATGTCGAATCTCCATCAATACATATACATCATAACATCCTATGTGAACCCATACATATAACTAAGGGGATGTGTGCCACATGTTCGGCATCTCCATCAACCCATATACATTATAATATTATATCCCAAGGTACATAGCAGATCCACGATAATTGAGGTAGATTAACGAAGATTAGTCCTATTGCTGACAACTCGAATTGGTTAGGATCCCCTTCTAAGATGTAGATGATGTTGATATTTCTAGCGATGAGGAGGGTTGTGAGTATTTCCTAAATGCGACACTCTAATGAGATAACCTAATGGAAGAACCTAACACGACACATTAATGTGCATGTTAAACACTAATGGGACACACAAATTATTTTTAAAAAATGCAACACCCAAAAATATTATGATAGCCTAAATACCAACGTGACAACCTAAACACAAATATGACACCTTGAACACTAATGAAACAATGTAAACAACAAATGATACACCCTAAACACCAATACAACACCATAAAAACCAATGTGATAGTGTAAACACCTATTATAAACACTATTGTGACGTCCTATTAATGGGATACCATGATGCGACATTGTAATGTGACACCCTAATCAAGACAAGTTGAGTCCCAAACCACATTAGGTTTTTTGTAATCGTCTTAATCGACAACCTAGTTATTATGACAACTTAATGAGACAACCTAAGTTGACGATTTAATTATAAATTCAATAATATTCCAAAAATTGTAAGTTTAAATTGAATTTGGGATGTCGGGAGAAATTTTATAGAATGTATTGACAAGAAGTTAAGGTGATGTTTCTAACGATCCGATTAACGTCACAATAAAACATAAAACAAAACAAAAAACTAAAATAAAACCCTAAATACGCGTCACTGAATGGAATTTTTATTCATTGTTTTTACGCCACGTGAAGAGTTTAAAATTTATGTGGGCCATTCTTGTCATACAAACAATTTTTAATTCTTTTGTTTGTTATTGTCTTGTGTAGGGAAACATACAAAAGATTTTTAAGCCATTTTATGTCTTGTAAAACTATTTAAAATAAGGTTTTTTGGTATTTGTGGGTTTTGTAGATTGTGTGTACCATATTTGCATGGGTTTTTGTAGATTGTGGGCCATTTGTGTTGATATTTTTGTAGATTTGTGGGATATTTGTGCAAGTATTTTTAAATCTAGAATTTATGGTTTTAATCGGACAAGTGTGGATTTTGAATTTGAAATTTGTGAGTTTTGTGGACCATTTAATTATTTTTTTGTGGGATTTTTTAATTTCGTATCAATAAAATTTATAGTAAAGAAAACCTATTGAGAAGATAGAAACAAGCAATCAAAAGAGGATGGAAAAACTATGTGACAAGAGGAGGGAGAAAACTCCTCAAGGGGATGAATGTTATAGAATTTCCTCTAGGGTGGGATAATAGTTCTCAAACATTCCTAAGGGGCATACCCCGAAGATTCATATGTGACTTCTTCTTGAGAGGATGAAGAATATATCGAGGATATCCCCAGAAGGGGAGGATTTTGGAGAGGAGCAATACTCCTAAGTATGGAGGACAGTTGAAGGACACAACCGACACAATAACAACAAGAGGAATACAATGATGACTAGTTAAACTTGAAAACTAATTATATTTTATTTTGTAAAACAAATTTGAAAATTTCTAAATAATTTGTTTATTGTATATAAAAACATAATTGTTTTTAGATCATTTGTGATGTAAAGTTAAATTTAAGAAAATGCGAAAGTTAGGGAAAATAAAGTTTTTTTTTCAATGTGGCAATTTAGGGAAAAAAATAAAAGTTTAGAAAAATCATAAAATGAAATCCAAATCGGGAAATTTGGACAATGTGGGAAAATTTATGGCAATTTAGTGCAATGCATAATAATTTTTTTACATATTTAGGGTTAATTTGAAAAATTCATGGCAACTTATGAAAAATTTAGGACAATTTAAAAAATTCGGTATAATTCAATAAATTTATGCCTAATTCGATAATTTTGTCTAACTCTATAAATTAGTGCAATCGATATAATTTATGTAAATTTATGACAATTTTAAAATTTTGTAATTTTTAATAGTTTTTGGAAAATTTCAAAATATTCCTAATTAGGGAAATGTAGTGCAAATACGGTGATATTAAAAATTGCTTCCCTACAAACTATGCACAACCAATCCACCTACATTAACATCACCCAACCTCCTTCCATTTCTCCTCGGGTGTGTGGATGCACAATGAGCATGCACCCTATCCCCATAATAGTTTGAAAGTTGTTCATGGTAAAGGGAATCCACATGTGATTGGTATAGAGTTTAGAATATATAGTTAGATGTAGTAGTAAACATTAAGTATTGGAGTGGAAGAAAAAGGTGAATTATTAGGATGAAATATCACTATTATAGGTTATAAAAGACATGGACATCCTCACCGAGAATTACATTGTTTCACCAAATATGACCACTAGGTTTCTAACATGATCAGTTCACATTTTCTACCATACTCCCAACCTATGTCAAAATAGGAGAATTGAAACAACACCAAAGCATTATGGAGAAGGGACTAGAATCAAATTTTGGAGTTAGTAAGTGCCTTGGTATACATGTATGAAAATTGTGGAAGCATTGACAAGGCATGCGAACTGTTGGAAAAAATCTTGAAATAAATGTTGTCTCATGGAATGCAATGTTCATGCGAGATATGCACATAGTGGGATTGTTGAAAAGTCCTTGCAAGTTTTCCAACAAATATAATTGGCAGTGTAAATCCATACCCTGACAACATTTTCCACAATCCTTTTCGGCCCAGTGTCATAATGGGAGCTTTAGAACAAGGCATGGACATCCATCATAACATAACGAGAAGATTTTTTTGTTTATTTTAGTCATAAGTGCTCTTGTACAAATGTATGTGAAATGTGGTAGCATACAAAGGGCATAACAAAATATCCGGACTAAGCTGTCTAATGTAATTTTTTTGCTTCGTAATATGTAACCTCTTCTCATTGAATATCATATTAAAGTGTGTCCCACTTGGTGGCCAAAAATATTTTAAAATATGACTAGTAAGTAAATAATTAAAAATAGTATAAAAACTTTAAATCAAGAACATTTCTGGATGCCCCGCACCTTGGTATTTATAAGCTCTTAAAAATACATGTTTGGTCATTTTATATGTGTTTGGTCATGTTTTGGTTGTCGAACATATTTTGCTAAAGGTATAAAAACTACAAAAAGTGGGACAAAATTATATGCTTTAACCTATGAAGATCGTAATTAAGAGAATACATGGGCACCCTCACGTAGAATTAATGTTACTAAATGCAACCAAAAGGTGTCCAATCTAATCACTTCACCTTTGCTAGCATTTCCCCAACCTATTGCAAGATAAAATCTTTGAATCGGGATAATGACAACCGCCAAAGCATTGTGAAGAATTGACTCTTGTCATATGTTGTAGTTGCATGTGATATAGTAGATATGCATGAAAAATGTGTAAGCATACACAAGGAATGTGAAATATTCAATAAAATTCCTCATAGAGACATGGTCTTATGGAATGCCATGCTTGTAGGGTATGGAAAAAATGGATTTTGTAAAGATGTTATCAAACGCTTGAAGTAATGAAGTTATATGGAACATACCACGACCATGTAAGCTTCTGCTTTTTTTATTAACATGCATCCATGAAAGTTTTGTTAAATATTTCAATGTCATGAGTGCCTCTTACAACATTATGCCGATAATTGATCATTATTGCAACATAGTTGACGATCTTGGTTGTGTTGTCTAATTTGAGGAGACTCTAAACATCATCATCAACATGCCAATTAAAGCGTTGGTGGTTATGTGGATGTGTTTTCTTAGTGCCTTTAGAGCACATAAGAATATGGATCCATGATTTATTACAATAAATCCAAAATGTATTTTTGAGTTAGATCTTCAAAATGTTGAAACTTATGTTCTTCTAACAAACATCTATGCAAAAGTGCATTGGTGGGGTGTGGTTCAAATGGTAATGAGATTGTTGAAGGATACAATAATTAAATTGATACCCAAATGTAATTATATTAAAGGCATAAAAGGTTGCATGCTTATTGTGGAGGAGACAAATTACACCCACAAGTGCACCGTGTTTGACCAACAGTGAGAATGGATCAAGTTTTATTTACGTGTTCTAAAGGAGATGGAAAGATGCTTCACCAAAAGGAAATGTGAGAGAATGACTTACAATCAATCTAGTGCTTGGAGATGATGGAGAGAGCATCTCTTGATAGTTTTGTGGGACTGAATTACACATACAAGTTTATGCATGGACTTCCCCCTTGCATAGCTTCAGTAACTCATGCACAATTTCTAGTTAGACCAAGATCTTAGAGGATTGTGTCTACGTATTGATGATAACTAGATTGAAATTATAGTTTGTATGTTTATGAGTCAAAATAAAAGTATATGTGCTCAATGGTAAAGTCACAAAGAATATTGCAACATATTCAAGATAATCATGTGGGTAAATCCCAATAGAAGGATCTCATATCTCATGTGAATATCAATCCCTAAAAACTATTGAATCATGTCTCAATCAAATGTAAAAATATATAAATGACATGATTTTACGATCAAGTGACATGGGGATAGTGTCAATTTCATTCTTCCTTTTATAGAAGTATTATACTAGGTATGTCATGGTCATAACATTTAATAAACACATATGATAACTATCCCTCCCTCACCATTTTTCCTACAATATCATGTAAACACATGCTTTTTTTTTTTTATGTAAATAGTTATCACTATGGTTTAATTACTTTTCAATTCTAGCCCTTACCTCATGTGTGATTTGGGTTGTATTGCTCGACATGTATACCTTAAGCATAAGGTATATAGTCATCTTTATGTAACTAGTGTTGTTCTTTAGTCTCTAGAGGAATCATATAAAGTAATTGTAATATCTTGACTATGTGATGGAATTCAAGTTTCATTGGGTTTGACACTTCTTACCACCCCTTCAATGAGGAATTATATGTGGATGAGGTAATGTAGTTATTATTTGCATATGGTTATACATTATAAGTTAATTTGACTTTATTCGAACACCTTTGGGAAACCGACATGGATGCGCCAAACAAACATAAAACTTTGTTTAAGAACACTTGACTAACACAACATGAAATGGGAATCTAGTGTGGAATTTATTTCACACAAGTGCTAAAAGAGGAAACGTTAGCCACTTGAAAACAATCTTATTAAAGTTATATAGCCATTTTGGAATTGTTTTATCTTAATTTCTTATAGGTTAAGAAATTGTTATCTACCACTCTAACTTGTGTATTTTCACATTGGGATTGGAATCCTATAGTTGGTTTCACTAAAAAAATTGGGAGGTGTTTTCTTTACATGAGTTTTAGAGCCAATTTGGCTTACGGGGTGCAAGTGTCAACTTTTGATTTTTGATAATTCACTCCGAATGATACCTCCAAAATGAGTACTTGTCATATTTTAGTCCGGTTAGTTTCTCTACATTTGCACTATATGTGAGAATGGGTTACAAGTGAAAAAAGCATGTTTTGGGTACTCGTTTACCCTCTTTCAAGGCCATTTTGTGATTGTTTGAGCTATTTTTGAGATATACCATGACTACGTCTCGTAGACTTAAGTTTTGTTGTTACACTTGACAACCTTGTTGAGTTTTGACTAACCGATATTTGGAATATGTTTATTAGCTATAAATAACATCCTTGAATTAGGAAATGCGGTCAAAGTGTAAATTGAATATTCTTTGTTAAGCTATAGATGATTATTGATAACTCGTGTCACACAACAAACAAATGTCATGGAAATTGTATCTTGATTGAGCTAAGTAGATCACATGAATCACTTAATGTAGAAGTGTTGATTTGGATCATGTTTGGATGTATGATTAAACACTATTTTAAACCCTTTTAAAACACTTGTTGATACCAAAACTTAGGAAAAATACAAATAACACTTCCTTCAGATGGATTGGTTACCATGGAGACATTTAGATTTCATTGTGTATTTGTAAATGGGTTCCTATTTAGGCCTAGTGTTGGGACCCATTGGTCTCTTAATCTACATTGGTTCTTTTATGTAATGTCATAATGTCATAATTTTTAATATTACATAAATCATTTTAATTTTGTACATTTTTGTATTGTTTATAGTTTTTAATAGATTTCTTATCCAAATTTAAGGAAACCCTGAAATGACTAAAAAAATGTCACGGATGCGATTAGCGCAATGCATATGGTATGCCTCCCCGCATTCCTTTATTCCTCCTCCCTCCACCTGTCATCCTTCCTCAATGTCACCTCCCTCCAGTCACCCAAATTCATTTTCTATGGATCCCTCCATCAATGCATTTACCACACCACCTCTCTACTTGACAATGTTGACGTTGAAGTGCTACAACTTATCCTACGCATACCAATGTAGACCCACCAATATATGTTCCAAAAGATGTCAAGGATGGTGATTGTCTCGACCCTTCTCCACCTTCTTCCCCATCCTCTAATGCAAGATCATATATTGTACCTCGTGGGTAAATAAAAGAGAGGTACAAGAGGTCTTGTTATTGTTGGGGTGTGCTATTTCTAAACCAGCTAGGTGTTAGATGTGTTCACACTCACTAAGGAAGTTAAGTTTGAATTAGGGAGATGAGTTGTTATATTAACAACTTATATTTTATTCTCAAGTAAAGTTTATTGAGCATGATTTTAGGGATTTGAAGTATTCCCAATATTAACCTTTCCAACCTATTTCCTAGTTGAGGATATATATATGGATGAATAAGATCTTATATTATATTAACAAATAAAATGATACAAGATAACTATGTTTTTTTGCCTATACAATAGGGATTCCCTATTGTATTAAAAACAACTCTCTCTATCTCTCTCTCTCCCACCTTCGCATTATGGTAATCCGGTTTGTTAAGTGAAATCTTTGATGGTCTTTCTTCGGAGTTTAGGAATGGTTGTATGGTTGTGGCAATGGACTTCTCCAGAGAAATCCTATTGAATGAGAGCATATAACTCTCCTATATGGTATCCGAGCATACTCTAGAAGCCATTATACTCAACTCAGAATTCGATAATCAGAGCTTTGGAGCCCGACTGTTTGCAGAATAAATCAAGTTTGTCCGTACACCTTTGTTGTGGTTCTTCTTTTGGCCATACTATAGATTCAAATCCAAATCAGTGTTTTGCACTCAAGAAAAATTGTTTGATCGACTTGTTTTCTTTAGAAACTGATTTATATTGAGACGCCTTGCATCAGCCGAGAATTCTATCTCCCTCGTTTGCTGCCAAGTCTAGTGCTTGTCTTGATCCTTGCATCCATAAGACTTTAATCAAGATTTGCAAGTTAAAGCTCATCCTTGTCTCGGTCCGTCCCAATGATTTTTGGCTTGGCTTGAGGTTATTTTTAGTTGTACTGTGTGCATAATCACCTTGGCTTGTGATCTTAGAAACTCGATGTTTCTGCCCTCCAAGAAGCTCCTTGTATTCCTTCTAGCGGATTGGAGCTTCCCTCTCACAAGTTTTTGGTTGGCTAAACCATAATGGCTCGAATCAAAGTTATTTTAAGTGTCGGATATGGTTTTTCTTCCTCCAGCTAGACCCTAAAGACTCCCCATCTCGGTTTGGTGTGCATGATTGGGGTGGAATTTCTTTGGGTTGATACATTAACTCTCGGCCCGAGATCCTCCTAGTTTTCTCACCCTTCATCCTTGCACGATCTTGCCACCGTAGGCTCGACTCTGTTTGGCACGGGCATTGCGTTTTTTTGTTTGTTTTTAGATCTGCACCAAATTATTTTTTCTTCACATTGCACCCAATTTATTCAGCCTTGATTTTGACTGTTAACGCCTTGGAGATCAATTTTGGCTGAGCGTAGCCTTTGATTTCGTCACATTCCTAACTGCATTGCTTTTTCCAAGCTCTGATCAACATCGAGCTTCTCGAGCTCTCTATTGGACTTGGATATGCAGTCTTTCTTTGTGTAGAGGGCTAGAACAACTTTGTTCAATTAACTCGTACCTTGTTCACTTGGCATGGTATGGATCCTAGCCACGGCATAAATGGTTTTGAAGGGCCGGTTATAAATAATTTAAACCTTAAATCGGTCAGGTTTTATTTTTATTATTAGTCTCCATCTAAAAACAAAAACGTAAAAGGCAACTCATCCATTTATATTCGCAAAGGAGTTGTAGCACAATGGTTGGTGATTGTGTTTTAGACCACTCACATCAAGATTTCAAGGCAAGGAAGTATGTTTTAGACTCAACTCATCGAGCTAAAACTAGCAATCGTACGTGAAATGTACGATGGAAATGTTGAAGGGGATCTTTTAGAGGAGTCATATTGGAGGGAGAGAAACAATGGGAGAGGAAGATAGGTGAAGAAGAAGGGGTTAGAGGGCGGAGAAGTGCGAGGATGACAAAAAAGCAGAGAGGAGTAACAATTTGAATCAGAAGCGTATAGAAATGACATGACATTTATGTCAATCGTTTGAGGAGACATGGGTTGTTGTCTTGAATGATGCAGAAACAACGTAAAGAGATATTTGTCAACGTAAGGAGCGGTAGAATTTTTTTACGGAAGTGAAACTATGTTTGTAGTTTTAGCCCTTGCATAAATATAGACAGGAAGATGTGGAGTGGAAGTAGCATCTGAAGGTGGTGACCTCATGCAAAGTTCTACTCATCAACAATAGTGATGGCATTGTCATTCAACAATCACCGAAAAAGGGGACGTGTGGTTTGTTGAGGATTTTGATTGTACATGGGAAAGTAATCATCAACATGGGACATGCAACGCCTCCCTTTGAATTGGGCTTGGGGTGGAGAAAACAATGTGAAGAAGCCATGGGAAGGGGGAAAAAAATTATAAAAAAATATACAATAGCTTTGTTACATTAAACTTCACCTGGAAACGTTAAGGAATTTATGAGATTTATGTTGTATTTTTTGAAATTATGGTTTTATAAAAAAACTTTGGGGAGAAAAAAGTAAACAAGGAATAACTTATCAGGTTGAATTTCGTCGAAGAGGTGAAATTGCACAACTTGTTATGTTGAATGTCATTAGAAATTTAAGTGAGATTACGACTTACAACCTATAATTCCTAGAATTAGGGTTTTGTGAGAAGCTTCAAATTTGTGGCGTTATAAAGGAAAAAGAAGCTGCAGGATAGCCTATCAGATCAAATTTCATTATGAATCGTGGAGGATGGCATGCAATATAAAGGAAAGGTAAGTCATCGAGTTTCTCACTCGTAGTAGGATTTTAAATAGCGAGAAAATCTATATAATGGCCGACTTTATGAAGGAATTGAAGGAGATCACCGAGGAAATTGTTGTGAATTCGTCATCTAGGATGGAAGGTTTTGTGGATCAAGCATTTATGGTGCAGGGTTGTATGGAGAAGAACATGGCCTGGGGTAGAGAAAACAATGTGAAGAATTCATGGGAAGGGGGCAAGAATCGCTTTTTTAGTGAAGTGTAGGGCGAGCATGCAACCGTATGCCATTGGAGCATTTGTGAGTTTGGGAAGGCTAAGTCTAGGGCCTTATGGAGCGTATACTTTGAGGTAGGGGGCTATGAATGGGGTTATAGGGGGCTACCACTGTAGGATGTGATAATACATCCAACATGACCGATGTCACACCCAAACGATTGCCCTCCCCTTTATATTATTTGGAGTACGCCTTCAACGTAATTGTAATGCTTCACCGGGTTTCCAGTGGCGGGATTCAATCATCATATGCAAGCGATCGGGGATGCCAAGACTACCACCAGAAGAGTGAAAACCAATCATTGTGTACACCAATGAAAATCTCAACCAAAAACTAGTCCATATGTTCGTGGGATTGGCGAGCGGATGATAGGATAAAATTCAATATAGAAATCAGGATTCCCCCTGTCGCATGCGTGAGATGCCATGTTTGACATAAAGAAAATCAAAGCGTTGAATCCCAAGGCCTTGTGTGCACTCGAAGGCTCTGGCATAGTGATGCGAACTGTGAAGAAATCAGAGGCGTATTTAGGCCTGCAGAGGACGTCTTGACATTAGAGACCAATTATTATCGGTCCTCGAAAGATTTTATTCCCACATAGAACACGCTCATCAGACATTAAGTTACAGTGAAAATTCATTCACAAGGTAATTATTTATATGTTTTACTCAAGATAATACATTCAAATGACTCGAAATGCAATAAATAACTAACTAATAATATTGAAAAAAACAATTAATTACTTTTTATTTCCCTAGAAAAAATCTCCTTTCCATCAAGAAAATTTCTAGCAATATTGATTTTGTTATGGAGTCTCTGTGGTGGTCTTTTTAGCTATTCTAGTGGTGAGCCCGTTCCATTTGGCTCCGATGGTTCAGACTTGAATAAATTCCATTCTGTTTCTGATAAGGATGGGTTTCGCATGTCTCATGGGAGTTTTTGTTCTAAAGGTCTTGTGTACGAATCATGAGGCAGCGGCGGTGTTGAATTGTTGTCTTCTCTGAATGGACTTGTCGGTTCTTGTTCTTCGTTACAGCTGGAGGACTTGATTGGAGCCTTAAAGAAGTACCTTCTGTCAAAGAATGAAGATTTGGAGGGGTCTTTACCGTATGTTGACGCATATTCTTTTGATGAGTTCATAATGTATTTCTCTGTATTTAACGAAGGTCATACTGTCATCGCCAACTTCAATGCAGGAGTTTCCACCCTTGGATTTCAACGCATGTACGTCATCGTCCTCTTCTCTGTTGATTTCCTAAAATGCGTCGGTCTTGGCTAGCCTCCACTCATATACATTCTGAATGTATACGCCTTTGGCGTAATTATTTTGAGGAAAAAATTTTATTCCTGATTTTTAAAGGAAAAACTTTAGAGAAGTCTTTTTAAAAAAAGGGTCTAATTTTTTTGGGCTTTATATTCTATTCAAAGAAATTTGTAAATAAAGGGTATGTGAGCTATATTTTTGTAAATCATCGGTCATTTTATTGTAAACGAAGGGTAAATATTGTAAAAATGTGACAAATTTATTTGTAAAGGAGAGATGTTTTTCGTCTTAATGTTTTTAGCCATTTCAATGGGTAATTCATTTTTAGCATCAAGGACCTTGTGAAGGGCACTTCCTCTCAAACTGTTGGGGATGCCACCCCAAACCTCCACTCCCCAACCTATTGTGTATTACTTTCGGGATGTACTATCTTTTGGTGGCATACATTGTTTGGAATGCCGAAGGCCGGAGGGTGAGGTCTAGTTTGGCGGGACGTTAGAGCACCTCATATACAAAATTTCTATTAATTCTAGTTTTTCAAAATCATGGCTTCCATTGTGACATTAAAGGAAGAAAACATGAAATTTCTGAAAGAAAATGCCTTTTGTGCTCCCCATTCTAAAAAAATGCCATTATTCACTCACCGCAACAAAAACTTGCCAATTTGACATCACCCTCATATTGTGGACCTTCATACCCTTGTTCCTACTTCACTGTAGCTTTTACTCTTTTGCACCAACCCTTAATCATTAATACATTTTTTTGCACCTTTTTTTTCGAGTGTGTGCCTCATTGTGGCCACACATTTTTTGAATCTTGCTTCTACTTCTCATGGTTACACGTATGGATCCTTTGAAAATCATATTGTTGCATTTAGCTCCCACATGCTCCATTTGATGGGATTTTCTAGAGGAGGTATTGGAAGACATTCACATGTATTGCTTCCCTATTTAACTTTTGTTAAGTGGCATTTTCCTCATGACATTGGTTACAAAGAAGGTAATAATTCACTGGGATCACTTGCTTTGACAAAGCTCTTGTTTTTGTTTGCTCGATGCTTCGTGAGGATCATGAGCTACACATGAGTTATGTTGTAACACATTAGGAATTTCGAGCACTTTGAGAGGGGAGTAAATTAGTGTTGATAAAAATGCCCAATTGATTTCCACTACTTTATCTGTTATTGTTAACCATAATTGATTGTCATAAGCATGCAACATTAAACATGAAATATATAGAATTAGACACATACACACATGTACACAACAGAGGACCGAGATATAATGTGGGAAACTCTTTTGGGAAAAAACCCATGGAAACCAATTTACTATCTTTGACAATAGTCCTTTGCGATTCTGATGATTTCCCAATTGAGCTACAACTCAATCTGGACATATAACTCCAATAGTTTAACCGGACCACCACCTAGTCTTCAAAAAGTAATAACTTGCCTGAAGCCACAACTCCCAACTCGATTCAATGCCCACTCATATTTCAAAAGCCACTGACTTACAAGGAGCTTCAACCCCTAGAATTTAATCAACCACCACTAATATTTTGCAGGCCACTAGCTACAAGGAGGCTCTGACCCCTTAGATCTAAACTACTGACTTAGATGGATATTTTACACAATAAATTTGATCATCTAGATTCTTAGTTGCTCATTCAACAAATTATGATCACTTTGCTCTTTATTCCTTCATTCACTCTACAAACTAGATATTCAAAATTTTCTTACCTTTGGTTAGATCTCTCCCCTCATGCACTCATTTCACTTGGGTTCTCTGATTAATGGCTCTGTCTCCTCTTTATCTTTGTCGCTAATCTTCTCTTCCATTTAAATGGTTTTCATTTAATGACACATTCTTCTCATTAACTTTCTGCAGCAGTATATTCAACATGCAAATTTATTTTCTCCTCTCTAATTTTGGTTTATATGAGGATTCAACTCACTTTGGCTCTGTGTTGTCATGCAAATGTGCAACAGAAAAATTGACAATTTTCTAGCATGACAACGATACCCCTGTGTCGAAACTTTCAAGTTTTACGCTCTAAGGCACCCGGGTCTACCCGGTCGGTACCCAATGACTTCTCGGTGGATGTTAACTCAGTCCCCTAGGTGAATTATGAAATTCAAGTCAATCCTCTAGGTGATTTTAGGATTTCTTGAAGATTGTTATTTTTGAGCAGTTGTGGGAAGGGCTACCAATGGCCTTCCCAAGACTCGATGCAACACCTCGGAGCAGAACAAAGAAGTCGGATCCAACATGGAGATGAATCAAGGTCTAAAAACATCATAAAATTGATTTTGGAAGATTCGGGAAATATTTGTAGGAGTTGGGGCAGCTTCACCAAAAACAGGTTCACGAGGTGCCTATACAATGCATAGGGACAAAAGAGCTACCGTACTTCAGCAAGTGATTACGGGAGCTTTGGATGGAGTTAGGAGCTAAAAGAGACATAGTAGGAAAGGAAATTCAAATTTGTACAAGATGGTGAAATCATACTTTTCACAACACTTCGACACAATAGGTTTATATCTCGGTTTTTTCCATTCTCAACTAGGAGCCGGATAAAAATCCACTTTTCAGGGCTTAATAGGAGGAATAAAGAGTTTAGACCTCCAACGTTGGATTCGAAGGCCATTTTCTAAGCCGTCAAGATCATATAAAAATTTTCCAAAAATTTCTATCGGGAGCTCAAGTTATCGCCGTTTCAAGTTGCCCTCAAGGTAAGAGTTTGAGAGTTAGTCAAATTTTGATGAGGACACGTGTCGATTTCCCGTCAATCCAATAATGCAAATGAGATAGAAATTTGCATACTGAGACTCCAAATGTGAAACCTATCGCAATGATTTGATTTCATCATGATTGGAGACAAAAATGAGACCTACAAAGTTTTAGCTCCATTAATGGTTTGTCATGTGACTCTGCTTGAAGCCAACGCTGCAGAAAAATTTTAAATTTTATTTCCAAGCATTCTAGTGAGAAAACTCAAGCGAAATTCGGAGGATGTGACCACAATGACAAGCCGAGTCCAAAAATTATGTTTAGTCTCAAGCCGAGAGTTGGAAATCCACTTTCTAAAAATAGTAAGTTTTCTTATACAAAGTTGCTATGTTTGGAAAGTCATCATCAAAAGCGATTGTGGCGAAGGTAGTGTGCACTAAAGATCACTAGGAAGCCAAAATTAATGTTCAGAGTAGAAAACACCAAAATAAACACTTACTAAAAATAGTAAGCCCCCTATATGGGTGCTTACTAAAAATAGTAAGTCACCCCAAGAAGTGGTTGAGGTGAAAGCAAGTATGCTAAGAAGTGAATGAGGAGTTCATCGCATCAGGATGGTCAAGAAGAGGCAAAAATCACCTCTTACTAAAAATAGTAAGTCTTCCATCTAGGCACTTACTATTAATAGTAAGTTACACTCAGAGGGCGTTTTGGCACAATGGAACATAAGGGGGATCATCATTCGGGATCCTCCATGGGAATTTCTCATAGGGAATTCAAGATCCATCCCAAGGAACCCGACAGTGTCTTTCGACACTCACTACATGGTTCGGGTCATAGGTATATCATGTGCAGGGTGGGAGTTGTGGTCATAGGCAGAAAATTTCATTCAACTTGGCAAGCATCCATGAGCCAAGATGAAGAAGTTTCTCAGGGTGCAAAGAGTTCAAAGATTCAGATTTCATCACATTGGAGCATTCCATCGAGTCATTTAGAAGGATCAACGGAATTTATCAGAGGTAGAATCTTTCGTCATCAGCATTATTCTTCCTTCTTCGTCTTCTTCTTTTTGCTCTCTCTCTCTCTCTCTCTACTCTACCCCCTCCAACTTTCTCTCTCTTCTCAATGTTCTAATTTTGCGTTGGGGTTGTAATTTTTCATGTCTTAATGTTCCTAATGTAATAAGTCATCTTTATGTTATAAAATTGAACTTAATGTTTTCCTAAGAAGGCAAAGAGTTTTAAGTCATGTCGAGACATACAAAGAGTTATTGGGGGTTATATGAAGAGTCTTTTCTCTTCCTATAAATTGTAAAGCCATTCCCATTTCAAAGGGTTGGTGATTGATTTTGTAAACTCAAGAGTGCATTGTACTTAGAGAGAACAAAGGAGATAGCCATTTTCTTCCATTTCCCCCTCACTATTTTTCCTCCATTCCCATACTATGTACAACTTTTGTTCAAGCATCAATACAAGGAGTTTCTAGCCCTCTTTTGACTGAGGAATTTATTGATACTTTGTGCTCATAAATTATAATCGGTCTTGTTGCTATTTACAGAGTTGTTTCTTCTTAATTTTAATGCATGTGTTGAAATTTCTAACTAGTTTGTGCAGAATATGATTTTCTACCCGTGCAATAGTTCTCTTACATATTTTCGCACTCCCCTTTCCCACTCTTCGAGCAAATTTTCTCTAGAAGAAATCGATAGCTTTCGCATGAGCAGGTCGGTGGAGTGCCCCTATTGGATCCCCAACCGTAAGGCCAAAAGTAAAATTCACCTTTACTCACGCATGAAAATATGGAAGCCACATTGTTTAAGTAAAGGGTCTTTGATTCCCGGGACGTTGGTAAGAAACCCACAAATTTGTCCACTCTACAAATTTTTCTTGCCAACACTCTGCTCACTATCTCATACCAGGACATATTTCTTCTCTCGATTTTTGTTCTTAAATCTCAACAAGATCTTGCACATATACCTCGATTTGAGCTGAGATATTCATGGATAATCAAGGCCTATTCTTTCCTTCATCGGCTTTAAATATTCATGGATATTCAATATCCAAATACTGTTTCCATTCTTTCTAATCCTTTGTAAATCTGCAATATACAACGGATCTTTACTTCATGGCTCGACTCTTTCAACATGAAATATTCATTGATGATCCAAGCTCATTTTTCTTTTAGCAGATTGAGATATTCATTGATGATCTTGATCTTTATATCTTCATATTTGATTAGCAAATCTGCAGGCTCATCTCTCTTCTTCCAACTTCGAGATATTCATTGGAAACTTGGTCTCTTGTCCATGGAAATGTTGTCTTGGTTGTTCCTTGCTTATTCTCTTTGGCAAATATGCATTATACAATTGTATCTTGTTAATGGATATTCATTGATGATCAAAGCTCTTATATCTCTCTACTCTTGGCTTGGGATCCCTTTCCTCTTCTTCCAGCCCTTCGAGTCCTCCAATAGCTCGAGTTATGCATGGAAATTGGTTTATATAGAGAAAAAATCATCCCATATCTCCCTTAGCATGTCATGCACTCCATCTCTTTGGTTTGCATTGGAAAATCAAAAGAGACGTTACCAAAATTATCCTCAAAAATCATACCACTTGTTACCTATTATTTCTCTTATAATTGACCTCCGATCATAATTTTACTTGTTTCATTGCATAAAGAAGTGAGTTACCTTTCCAACAAGTCCAAGATCACTAAATTTGGAAAGTGTAGCTTGAGATTTTGTCATGCGGATCTAGGGAGCCCATGACGAATGCCATTTATTTAACTTATCAGTCCATATTAAATATTTGCACTCTATATAAACTTTACAAAATGTCATTATATCATTTAAATCCATTTTCCAGTGTAAATCGGGTATATCGGTGTGTATAGGGAAATTGAGGAACTTGTGCCACCTAAGCTATGTTCTCTCGCACCTCTTGTTTGTCCACACTACTCTTCTTTCTCTCTCCTTTGTATTGCGGGTCTGCAGATTTCTATGGAATTCGTGGTACCAAGGAACTTGTGCCATCTCATCCTTATTCTTCCGCACTTCCACATTCTCTTACTTAACTTTCTCTCTCTCTCTCTCTCCTTTGTCCTCATCCTTTGTGTTGCGGGTTGACACCCTGATCAGAACGAGTGACCAATTTGGAAGGCTTGTGCCACTTGGGGCTTCGTTTCCCGACATGTCCGGTTCACCCGCACTACACCTAACTCCTCTAACCTTGTTGACCTATAGGTTGACCAACTTGTGAATAACATGGGAACTCGAGGAACATGTTCTTTTGACTCACTGTGTGCCCGAAACGTCCACCGAACCTGCATTACTCTACGTCCTTCAACTCTGCAAATGACCAAAAATGAATTGTGAAGAACATATATAATTGGGGATCTAGTACCTTGGGAGCCTTAGGGCCCGATGACCACATCGACCAATATTACATTGAATGCGGTCTCTAAATCAATGCGGATAACTCTTGTTCCATGGGAACAAGTTCCATCCACCACCATTTTATCCACATTACACTAAAGTATCCTTATACTCAAGTTTAAAAAAATCTATGTCCCAAAATTTTCTTTTCACTAACATGTTTTTGTGTGTCCTTAGAACATTTTAACATGAGTTTTAGTCCTCTTACTCCACTTTGAATCAAATGCACTAACCTCTTCAAAATTTCTCCAGTGAGCTCCTAACTCATCATCCATGCTTGTAATGACCTTTTATCATCTTGAATACATCCTTAAACATCACGAATGCAAAATACAACGACTAGATACCATTGTATACCACTATATCACCTTTTAATCATTATCAACACTGTTTCACATCAAGTTGATCCTATATGCATCTAGAACCATCCTGAAACATCTAACAACCTTGAACACCACCGAATCACCTTCATGAGCTAACCATGCACACTAAACATTGATTAAGGACTCATTCTCACGTGAATCACATGATTGAATCTTAGAAGTCTGCATACAACTAGAGAGGACACACAATACACCGATGCTTCTTATTTGACCACATGACCATGCACTTATCACGATAGCTTGTCTTATCTGTCATGGCTTTGATACTCGTGGAATCACCTGGAACTCCTTTATGAGATGACACTACTAATCAACCTTCATCTTCTTGACTTATTTGCAACTCACTTTCCACCGCTTACCCTTTTTCCATCAATGCCACTTGACATCAATGACAATAAATAGGGTTTAACAATCTCCCCCTTTGTCATTGATGGCAACACACTCTGAAACCTATGAACTTTGATGGCAAAAACACTTGCAAACTTGGTTTTTGATGAAAATTTGTATCTCTCCCCTTTGACATATATGAAAAAGGATCGCATATTCAAACATGTAAATAAACTTGATAAACAAATTCTTACCTTTGAGAAGACCTCCCCTAGAAATGTGTTCCATCTTTTCTAACTTCCATTAAGCGAAACATTGATCCACTTTATCACTAGTAGATCCACCTTAGATGATGTTGCGCTTTTAACTATTAAAATTTATCTTTTACATGTTATGTTGCACATCATTTGTCTTGAACTATCAATTAGATCTCCTTTTCTATAATCTCTCACCGAGACAATATTACATCTTGTTTGTGACAAATTTCTCTTCTTTCCAAGATAGTATTAACACTTTCTTTTCCAAGATAGTATCAACACTTTATTTTCACATGTCATTAACACTTGCAACTCTTTCAACACTTTGTAGGAGCTAATATTGCATGCCTAGATGATCTACAATCTTTTCAGGAAATTTCACTTAGAAAACAAGATGTCGGATTATGATCATTAGCAAACTATATCCCTTAGGATTAATCATCACTAACCTGTCTCAAAGACTTAACTCAATGCATGAATGTCTTCTTAGTTGCTTCAATGTTCCTTTTAACCTCCGTAATCATTATTCTTGTGATATTCACTTTCATGACTCTTTTGAAGCATTCTTTATGCTCTTGTTTCAATCTTGGAGAATGTAGCTTCACTTCATTAGGTCTAAAGATCATTTTCACCAGTTCCTTAGTCTTGGGCTTCCTGAATATTCTCCATTGCTTGGTATCATGTAGCACTTAGATTACCATTAACTCAAATTGTAGTTTCTCTAAACAAATTTATGAGCATACTTTGTGCATAATCTCACAACTTTGAATAATTTGCAAGACCAATTCAGTTTGGAGATATGGATTATTACACAAGAGATACTTTTTGGAAGATATCCATCCATTTAGACCATAAGAAAACTAATCAACAACATCTTTGAGAGCTTAATCTATGCATTTGGAATTCAAGGATAATGACACCTTCTTCCATACATTGTAACCAATAATGAGGAAATCTCCAGATGTATTTAATCATTTACTCATAACTGATTACTCACATACATCATGTCACCTTCTCTCAAATTTGAGGACTATGAAAATCTTGCATCACTTTACTCATATCAATGGGTTGTGACATAGAAACAATTTTGGAACATGCACTCATACCATGGATACACACTTGTACTTCACACATTTTGCATTATAAGATCACTGACACTTATATGGATTTTGATATACTTTGACCAACACATGCTTAACTCATATTTTGAAATTACTTTATAGCATTTAGTAAAACATGATAGATTTATAGAGGATGCACTCTTCTTTCAAGACTCAAAACATGAGGATGGAATCTTAGAAACATGAGGAACAAGAACTCACACACTCAAGCTTTCATATAGACACATGACTCATTTCCAACCATGGATATATGTTTATTAATAACTAGAAGACACATAATAGATGACTCAACCATGACATGAACGCTCACATCGATCATACACACTGAAATTCAGAACTGTTTGATTCAAATTTTTACTAGAAATCAACTTGTTCATTGACTCAAGATTTCTCTCATGGAAACACTTCTTAATAAAGACAATTAAAATATTAAGAGGACAAATGCATGATTTGGAAATAATTGACAACGTAATTTCTCTTTCCTTTTCTCAAGGAGGATACGCAAGGACTTCAACATATATGACTCTTAGACATGGAGCATGAAAATCATTATGAAAATACATACCTTGGCAACTTCTTTGAGAGAAAATCAAAAACAACTAGTCAAAGTTACACGGTAACCGTAAATTTCTCATTCAATATTCATAATGAGGAACCCTTGATTGATGATAAAAATATCATATTTTCCCTTTGAGTATACCTTCTAGAAGCTTAGAGAAGGTATATCATGTCTTCTTAGGTCTTGTCAAAACAACAAGAAGTCATCAAAACAACACGATGACTCATTCTTATCTTTCCTTGTCCTTGTTCTCTTGTCAATATTCTTGGCTGCATTCTTGGTGTGATTATCACATCACTTGATTTATCCTTTTCTAATTATATGCCCATAAGACATGTGTTGCATTTTCTCTAATACTTGGTTGAGGAAGAAATTCTTCATTGTATTAGCAACCAATTTGTCTTCTTCTTCTTGCCTTTGTCAACATTCATTGTTGCCTTATTTGTCATAAAATATGAATTTCAACATCATCTTCCCATATGATATTTTCTTTACTTTTTTTCTTTGACTTCGGTTTTCTTTTTCTTGATCCTTTATGCTCATTTCATTTCTTTCCTTCTTTTTAGGAGTTGTTTGAGGACATGGATGAGTTTTCTCATTTTTAGGATTGATCTTCATGGTAGAAGCCTTCTTTTCTTTCCATCTAAAGGTATAGAACATTTCTTTTGCTTAGGTTGATACATATAATAGAAATTTTTGAATAATATCCAACTTCATGACATGTGTAACATATGACATGATTCTTTCCTCTATCTAAATATAAATGATCATTTCTAAATTGACTTGAAGGTTCTTCTAAGCAATGCTTGGCAATATGTCTTTTTATGGCAATTGAAACATATCTATTTCTTTTCATACTCAGGTCTTCAATCTCTCCATGGATGTTCTTTTTATACCTTAAGCCATTTGCAATCTCTAGCTTTATGTCCAAAACCATAATATGAAAAACAGTATCCATTAAATCTTCTTTCATACCTGGATGCATTTGGTTGTTTGATTATCTTCTTGGGTTTTGATTTCCATTGTTCTTGGAAATTCTTGATGTAGATTCATTTCTTGTTTTGCATGTTAGGACCAGCCTTTTCATCAATTTGTTCTCTAAACATCTTTGACAAAAACATGACTAGGTTCAACCTTCATTTCTTCTCTTTTCTTTCTTGTTCCAGTTCTCTCTGTGAGTATTCAAATCAACATTTAATCTCTCACATTATTCACTTTTATTTGATGGATGATTGACATACCTCATGTTTTATTTCATGTGTATGTCTTTGTTTGCTTCGCAAGTCATCAAGTTGATTTGACTTGTTCTAGTTTAATCTTAAAGTATTTAATTCTTCTTCATATTCAAGAAGGTATTCTGTTTTTCTTTAATGCTCTTGAAACATTTTCAAAAAGATGCCATCTCATTAAGTTCTGAACATGGTGAGCTTCCATGAGTTTGATTCATTCTTTTAACTCATTTATAAGATTTTGATCAATCTCATATTTTTTTTCTTCACGATTGATTCTTCTAATGAACCCATGCTTATGTCTTTAGGATCACCTCCAAGTTGTTAGGCTTAACACTAGAGAACCACCGCTCTGATACCAATTGTTAGAGATTTCATGCACTAAGAGAGTGGGGGTGAATACGTGTTGATAAATACTCACAATCAATTTCCACTACTTAATCTGTTATACTTAACAATGATTTATCGTCATAAGCATTCAACATTAAACATGAAAGATGTAGAATGAGAAGCATACACCCATGTACAGAATAGGAGACCAAATATAATGTGGGAAACCCTTTCAGGACATAAAACCATGGAAACTAATTCTCTATCTTGGACAATGTCCTTTTTTAGTTAAGATAATTTCCCGATTGAGCTACAAATCAATCTGGACCTACAACTCCAATAGTTCAACTAGGCCACCACCCACTCTTCAAAAATAAATTACGTGGAAGCCACAACTCCCAACTCTGATTCAACACCCATTAATATTTAGTAAGTCACAACTTACAAGGATCTTCAACCCCTAGAATTTGATCAGCCACCATTGATCTTTTGAGGCCACTAACTATAAGGAGGCTATAGCCCCATGAGATCTAAGCTACTATTTAGATGGAAAACTTACATAACTAATTTGATCATCTAGATTCTTAGTTTCTCATTCAAGCAGATTAAGATCACCTTGCTCTTTCTTCCTTCATTCACTCTATAAACTAGATATTCGGTATTTTCTTACCTTTGGTCGATCTCTCCCCTCATGCATTCATTGGACTTAGGTTCTATGATTGATGGCTCTATCTCCTCTTTATCTCATTCATTGATCTTCTCTTCTAGTTAAATGGTTTTCATTTTATGGCACTATCTTCTCTCTAACTCTGCAACAATATCTTTAGCATGCAAATCTGTCTTCTCCTCTATGATCTTGGTTTATATCAGGATTCAACTAACTCGCTCGCTCATTATCTCATACCCAACACATGGTTCTTCTCTTGGATTTTTTCTCTCAAATCTCAATAAGGTTTTACACACATACATCTGATTTGATATGCATATATTCATGGATAATCAAGGATTATTCTCTCCTTCATCTCACTTTAGATATCCATGGATATTCAATCTCCAATACCTATGTATGTTCTCTCTAATCCTTGGTAAATTTGCAATATACAACAAATCTTTACTTCATGGCTCTTACTCTTTCAGCATGAAAGATTCATTGATGGTCCAAGCTCATTTTTCTTTCAGTGGATTGAGATATTCATTCATGATCTCGATCTCTATAACTTCTGATTTGATCAACATATTGGGCTCATCTCTCTTCTTCCAACTTCAGATATTCATTGGAAACTTGGTCTCTTGTCCATGGAAATCTTGTCTTGGCTACTCCTTTATTATTGTCTTTGGAAGATATGCATTATCTACAATTGTATCTTGTTCATGGATGTTCATTGATGATCAAATCTCTTGTATCTCTCAACTCTTGGCTTAGGATCCCTTTCCTCTTCTTCTAGCCCTCTAGAAGCTCGCGTTATGCATGGAAATTGGTTTATATAGATAAAAATAGTCATCCCATATCTCCTTGACATGTCATGCACTCTATCTCTTTGGTTTGCATTGGAAAATCAAATGGGATGTTACCAAAAATCTCCTCTAAAATCCTACTTCATGTTATTTCTGTTATTTCTTTTATAATTGACCTCCAATCATAATTTTAGTTGTTTCATTACATAGAGAAATGAGTTACCTTTCCAACGAGTCCAAGATCACTGAATTTGGACAATTGTAGCTTGATATTTTATCATGCGGATCTAGGAGCCATGAATAACACCATTTATTTAACTTATCGGTCCATATTAAATATTTGGACTCGGACTATATAAACTTTATAAAATATCATTATATAAAATAAATCCATTTACTAGTTAAATCGGGTATATCGGGTGTATAGGGAACTCGAGGAACTTGAGCCACCTAAGCTCTATTCTCCCACACCTTTGTTTGTCTCCGCACTACTCTTCTTTCTCTCCTCCTGTATGTTATGGGTCATGCGGGTTTCTCGGGGAGCTTGGGGTACCAAGGAACTTGTACTGCATCTCATCCTTGTTCTTCCACACTTCCACATTCCCACAATTATCTCTCTCTCTCTCTCTCTCTCTCTCTCATCCTTTGTGTTGCGTGTTGACCCATTGACCAGAGAATTGTGACCAATTTGGAACCATGCCACTTGGGGCTTCGATGCCCCAAACGTCCAATTCACTCAAAGACTACACCCAACTCCTTCAACCTTGTTAACTTGTGGGTTGACCAATTTGGAGAACATGGGAACTTGAGGTACGTTTTCTTTTGACTCTTTGTGTGCCCGAAACATCCATCGAGCCCTCATTATTATACGCCCTTCATCCTATGGCCAAAAAAGAATTACGGAGAACAATTATCAAGAAACTAGTACCTTGGGGGCTTAGTGCTTGATGACCACATCTCGACCCACATTACACTTTGAATGTGATCTCTAAACAAGTGTGAGGAACTCTTGTTTCATGGGAACAAGTTTCGTCGCATACCATTTCATCCACATTACACTAAAGTATCCTTATACTCAATTTTTTCAAAAAAAATCTAACTCCCAAATTTTCTTTTTTATTGACATATTTTTGTAGGTCCTTAGAACATTTTAACACGAGTTTTAGCCCTCTTACTCCTTTGAATCAAATATATTAACCTCTTGAAAAAAATTCCAATGAGCTCCTAACTCATCATCCATGTCGCAATGACCTTTTAACATCATGAATTCATCCTGAACATCCCGAATGCAAAGTACACTACGAAGACTATTATATACCACGGTATCACCTTTCAATCATTTTCAACACCTATTTCACATAAAATTGATCCAAAGATGCATTTGGAACCATCTTGAAACATCTAACAACCATGAACACCATTAAATCACCTTCATGAGCTGACCACGCACATCGAGCATTGATTAAGGACTCATTATCACCTTAATCACATGATTGACTCTCGAGAAGTCTGCATTGGAGAGGACATACAACACACTGTTTCTTCTTGTTTTACCACACGGCCATGCACTTATCAACGATAGCTTGTCTTGTCTGTTATAGCTCTAATACTTCGTGGAATCCCTCGAAACTCCTCCGTGAGTTGACACTACCAATCAACCTTCGTCTTTCTAACTTCTTGGCTACTCACTCTCCATTGCTTACCTTTTTGCCATCAATGCCACTTGACATCAATGAAAATGACCATGGTTCAACACCTTCACACCGGTCTAAGAAACATAATATTTTAATTTTCGTGACACAATCAACTCCGATACACATTCTAATGTTTCCTTACATACCCGGTTGTGAACTTCAGACCAAATATGATATGTGTTCATTTGGGATGGATATTTGATCACTTATGGTGGAAACATAAGCATGTTCAATGAGAGGGCTCTATAGGCGTGTCACCATTATTCAAATTTTTGATTTTTTCATCTCTCGTCTGCATTGGAATGCTCCATAGTGTTTGAGTTATTCTCTTTGGTAGTTGTAGAGTAAATCTCATGTTTCAGATGTTGTCCTTTAGAGATTCAAAACATTATGAAATTTCTATGTCATTTGGTGATGATATTCTGTTGGGATTTTTGTAGTGCACCGATTCTACAGAGCCATGTAATTTTTTAATACAGATGTGCTCCATTTTGAGCACTATTATATCCTTCAATTGAATGATTTTCCCATTACCAGGTCATGTCATGTCTTCTTGAGATGTATATTTCATCTATATTTTTCGCATTATTAGGCATGTTGATAGTCTCTTTCTAGTGGAGCTATTATGGTAAAGCCTAGTGTCAGCTTATCAGTGTTTAAGAAGTTGGTTTTGATCACTCCTACATTTTTTAGGTCACTCAAACCATTCAATAGTATGTGTGGTGTGGTAGACATCATTTTTTCGGGTCTCGTGTCATTGCCTTGGTTGTTCTTGTTTTTTGGCAAACTAGTTTTGGCAGTAGAGAGAAATATATTTGGTGGTTCTTTGCACTATCAACGCTACTTCTAAAAGTCAATTTCAATTAGTATTTGAGTATACCCTTCTTCTGAAGTGGGGTTATTCTATTGTATCATAATTTCAATTGTTTGTTTTTGTGTTCGAGAAGTGGATCCGAACATAGTGAAAATCAAACATCTTTAGTAGAGTGTATGAGTTTTTGAGCCATGCTTCTTGGGATGCCTTACAACATGATATTTATCTCTCAACTTTGTTGTATTTAATGATTTTTGGTACCTTGTGATGACATATTTTCATCCATGGTAACTATTTTCCCCAATTTCTTGATCAATGTTTTTCCGAGTGTGCCTCATATAGAGTATCGGTTGTTATTTGACTTAACGACATAACGAATTGACATCCATGTATTCTAGCAAGATGGATTGGTTACCATAGAGACACTTAGATTTCATTTGTATTTGTAAATGGGTTTCGTTTAAGTCTAGTTGTCTAGACCCATCAATCTCTTAACATCCTTCTTTCTCACTCCTCATTCTACGCTTAAGGGAGGGTGTTGAGTGTGCATGTTCACATAGCAATTGGTAGTTCGAGTTATTTCCGAACCAGCTAGGTGTTAGTCATGTTCACACTCACTTAGAAAGGTAACATTGAATTAAGGAGATTAGTTTTTAACAAATTTTATTTGATACTCATAAAGTTTGATTAAGCGTGATTTGAGGATTTGAAATATTCCCCAATATTAGCCTTTCTAATCTATTTTCTAGTTGATGATAACTATGTTTTTGCTTATATAATAGGCACTCCATATTGTATTACAAATAAGACATGCATGCATGTACACACACGCGCACACGCACGCACGCACACGCACGCACTCGCAGAGAGTTTTGTTATGTGACATTTTTATGGTCTTTTTCGTAGTTTAGGAATGGTTGTATGGTTGTGGCTAATGAAATTTTGTTGGAGACATCTTATTGAATGAGAGCATACAAATCCCATATAGTTATAGTAATAAGAGAAAAACCACATTCTTGGATCCTTTTGGGGATGTATAGCCCAACAAGAATAAAAGGTATATTAATATGTTTAAAATGAAAATTTTATCTTTTAATTGCAATTTTTAATTTTCCTTTTACTATTGTTTGTATTTACAAGCATTGGAAGATTAAAAATGTATTGATGTAAAAATTGTAAAAAAACCATTAGCATGCTATCCAAGAAGGAAATTGAATATTATGTTGATGTCTTCTATGTCAATTTTTCGAATAAATGAAAACCTTTGGTATTTAAATAAATTTGGAAAATGTATGGTTCATTATTGGATGAGGGTAAATTTCTTTCTTGAATAAAATAATTCATTTGATTGATTTATTCTTATTCCATTTTTTCTACAAAGATAAATCGAGTTCAAAACTAT